>VZSF01011151.1:869357-1014890 GCA_013398295.1 Chionis minor
GAGGGCGGCCGCTGGAGAGCGGCGGCGGCGGCGGGGCTGGCCCAGCAGCAGCCGGAGAGGTACGGGGCGGGGGAAGCGGGACACGGCTGGGCGGTGAGACCGCCCCGGTGGCGCCTCGGCTGCGGGCGGGGACGGGGCTGCTGCAGGGCTGCACCTGCGGGCGTCGGTGCGAGCCCGCCCGTACCCCCTGTGTGTGTGTGTGTGTCTGTCTGTCTGTGCGTCCTCCCTGCCGGCAGCAGGAGCGGGACTTCATCCCCCCCCCAGCTCCACCGGGCTGCGGAGTTGACATCAGCCGCCCTCAGCTGCCGCCGCGGCGGCGGGGGGGGATGCTGCCGCTCCTCGTGTGTGGTTTTCTGCTCCTGCCGAGGCTCCTGGTGAGTCTCTCTCTTCATGGCAACTCTTCTGGGTATTTCTCCCTTCCCCCCGAGAGAAGGACTCCCGGGAGAGCAGGAGGGAGCCTGCGGCGCCGTCCCGGTGGAGAGCGGGTGGCCGCGCTTTCCGCCGGACCGGGGAGCGGGGGGGCTGCGCTCGCTTGGCTCCCACCCCCCCGGCTTCTCCCGCGGCGCTTCGCGGAGAGCGGGTGAATAACCCGGCGGGAGGTGCTTGCACCTTGGGGTGGGTTTTATTTGTTTTTAAGGCTTTTCTACCGTTACGTGACGGTGAGAAATCGCAGGTGGCGGGTGTCGCCCGTCAGCGACGCGGTGGGCGGTTGCAGCTCGGTGGAAGCGCGGGATGGGGAAGGGGCGCTCCGCCGGCCTCGCCGGCACCGAGCGGCCGCGGGGCTCCGTAGCGCCCGGCTGGAGATCGGCGCGGGGTTGTGGGAAGTTTTCGTCCAGCTTTTCGCTTTGAAGAACGTAGCCGACTTGTTATGCTTGCATATTTTTATTTTTTTTTTTTTAATGCGACTGTAGAAAGAAAGGAGTAAATGGTGGAGGCTGGGAACCGCTTACATAAAGTAGTTTGGGTTATGCGGTGGTCACGGAGCGCAGGTAGCCGGTACGCATTTTGGCATACCTGGCGTGGAGTCGTGCCACAGGGAAGAGTGGATGAAGGGCTTCTGTGCCCCAGAGTTAGGGAATTTTGGAAAATCTTGGGAGGATTGATGGGCAGCTAGCCAGGGAGTAGCCCTTTAGGGCAACGCGAGAAGACAGAGGAGCGGGTAGGGAAAATGGCCTGTGAGGTGCTCAAGTGTTACTGCTCTTCAGGTGGGAGATGTGTGCACCAGGTGCAGGCTGCTGCAGTATATAAAACATTTAAAAGCCCCTGGCTGTACAGCCTCTCGGAGCGTATGTTGTCTTGAGCGGATCCAAAAGACTCAAAGAAGTGATTGGATTGTTGCCTGGAAATGCCGAGGTGAAGCATAAAGGGCTCTTAACTCAAGCCAGAAAAGGTTTAACAGCATCCGGCGCTGGAAATTTGAAGTTGGGCATCCTGAGACTGAACTGGGGGTGGTGGTGTGTGCGCGCAGTTTTTTAAAGTAACAGCACTCATTAGACTAATACATTCTTCAAGTTTTTCATCATTAAAAAACTTCAAACCGAGGATGGTTTTTCTAAAGACAGATTTATTTTCAACAGGACAGGGTATGGGAAAACCTTATGGGCTACTCGCAGGGGAGGCTAGAACAGGTGGTCATAGTGACCCCTTATTGCCTTGATTAGGCATATAATCAGGAAACCTGTGTTACATCTGAGAGCACACTTTCTATATACTATTTCTTTCCTTCCTCTTGCTCCCCCAAGTTTCTTGATGCAAAAGGACCGGATGATAATAATATTGATGGTTAGCCTTTGGCTATATGGTTTTTTTTTGTATCTCTAGTATAAATTACTCTCCAAATGCAATTAGATCCAGGGGGCTCTGTGCTTCTGTTTTGCATCTAAGCAATTGTAGTGAAGCTCTGGAAGGTGAGAATTGTGATGAGAGTTGCTGTTTGATAGATCTGAGTGGCTTGGAAGGCTGGAGGTGTGGGTATGATTTGCAGGCAATGTCATAGTGTTTAAATATTTGGAATAATTGAACATATTAATGTTTCTAGGCTGTCTTCAGCACTACATTTATCCTTAAGAAATACTTACCAGCACGTTTTGACTTTCATAGATTTCATGGTAGTTGAAATCTGAAGTTCTTTTGGGATGGAGAAATGCTTATTTAACCAAAATTCCATGTGAGTTTTGGGTTGTAGCTGTATTTTTCAGAGTGGAAAGCCAGTAGGTATGAAGGATCTTGTTAAACAATTTTCGGTGTGATGTTGCAGTTATCTAGTTGTTTGCCTGTCTACAAAACATGTTCTTACTACATAATGTTCTCCCCTCTAAATCTCCTTATCAAGAGAGATGAATTTCATGTCTGATGATTAACGGCTGTCTACTAGCAAGACATTTGGTCTTGCAGGGTGGGGAGGGAAGACGGGAATCTATTTGATAGAGCGGCGGCTGAAGACAGCTGCAGTGCAGGATTGCTCTGTGACTGAGCGCTTTGTTTCCCAGTTCTTTATTGCCATTGCCTTGCCTACATTTACTCTGCCTTCTAATCAAACTTCCTTCATACCAGGGATGAGCGTGCTGATGTGTTGTCCCAGAGCCTGGAAACCTAGGAAAGCAGAATAGGTAAGAACGGCTGGAAGAGTAGACCTTGAAGAACAGCGTGGGTTTGAGTCCACGGGTGGTAGGTAAGAGGTATATTTGTGGTAGGCACAGGAAACTGCTATGTGTGGATTTCTTTTTGAATCTGTAGAGTAGTTTGTCTCATCTGTTTGTGTAGCAGGACCATATTAACGTATGCATACGGTGTATACCAATGAAGCCTTCTGCCTTCCTCCTGTTCCAAGCAGCCAGGCTTTGCTGTAAAAAAAGTCGTCTTAAACTTGTATCTTAGTCTGTCCTGGGTGTGACTGAGCCGCCCTGTTCTGTGTGGCTTTCCATATGCTGAGCCACAGCTTCAGAGAACAATCAATTCTCAGGAGCTGAATTTGTCTGGCTTTACCTCAGCCTGCACTGAAATCTCTTCATAATTCAGTTACTCTAATCTGTACCTTTTTATTTTCACTGTAACTTTTCCCTGGGTACACTTTTTCAATTGCTTAGAAACATAAATGGATATCGGAAATGAGACAAAATTCCATCGTGGTTTGTACTAGATTCCAGAAATCAGTGTTAACAGGAATCTCCTTAAAAGAGCATTTTATTTATTTATTTATTTTAAAGAGAGTTGCTGTGCATCTTCAGTGCATCTATAGAATATTTAAATTATCTGGGGCATCCCTCATTGTTGACATACAAGTTCGCTTTCCAGTTGCTCTGTCTTGCTTCCAGAATTAATTTGTTATAGCTTTTTTTTGGTGAGAAATTACCTTTCACCACAGCCATTTCACGTGAGGGAGAATGCTTTTAGAAACGATTGCATTATACATTGGGATAACTTGTGATCTGAATGCAGTCCCTCTCCACTGGGACTCTGAAAACTTTTGGATTAGCCTAATACCTTTGACCTGTAGAGCCTCACAAACAGTGGAAGTAGTGGTGTGTCAGCAGATCGGACGAAACTGTGTTTGCAGCATGAATGTCTCCAAGTTTTTTATATAATGTATTACAGGGGTGGGGGCAATAAAGGAGTTGTATATAGCACTAATGCGTTTCCAGGGGGTTAACAGGAGAGTGGAGCTTGAAGGAAATGGTTTTTTTATATGTGTGGTATGGAACTTGCAGGGTATTATCTGAATACCGTGGAAGCAAATGTCCATGACCATGGGAACATTGTTTCCAAGGATTCTGCTATTAGACAGATTTCTGGGCGAAAGCACTGTTTGAAAGTAAGCCATTTGTCATTTGGAGATGGTATTTTTCATTTGCAGTTGCTACATGGCACAGTTGATGGCTTTTTGAGGAATTGTGTATTAGTTGAATCTGAGCTTGTCCCCTTGCTTGTGGGGGCATTGCAGAACTGTAGAAAAGGTCAGACTTAGGAAGAGGTGTACTTAATATCGCTTCTAAAACCTCATTCCATTTCCTGAATCTTTGCACAAAGTCCCTAGAGCCTGATGGGTTGGGGAAGAGGAAAATGGAGGAAATAAGGAACTGAATTCCCATTCTCACAATATTAAACCACGCTAATGATAATAAACAGGCTAATGATGCCGGGGATGTCAGGTGCTTATACACACATGTGACTTCGGAAGGCTAAGAGAAACATAAGTCATACATTCAATTAATTAAAGATCTGGTGTAGGAATTGCTGTCTCTTCACTGTAGGCATTAATGCTGCACTAGTACTAACTGCATTATGGAGTGTGTTAGCAAGGATGGGCGAGAACGTGAGATGTTGTGTAAAGAACACCTTCATCTTCTGTAAAGTAATCCAGAAGACTGGAATATGATGAAAGTGAGTATTCTTGAAACCTGTACGTTCAAAACATACTTGGGTTTTACATTGGAGATGAATAGGAAAAAATTGCAGTACGGCTGCCTGCAGTGATTATGTTGCATTGCAGAAAGCACTTTTTCTAACATTTTTCTACACTAGCTGTTATTTCACAGTTGCCAACTATAGAACAGCTTCTTTGACTTCTGTTGTGCTCTGGAGTTGAAGTACAAGTATATACTTCATGAGTATTTCTATCCCTCTGGCCTATAGATATATATTTTAAGTAGACTAAGATGATATATTGGTGAAAATGCATGTTAACTGTTGGCATCCGTATCTAGATTAGAGCCCTCTCCATTGTTATTACCAGTGTTAAGTTTTAGAGGGGGGAAAAATAATGAAGCCATAGCTAAGTTTTTAATGGGACAGGGTTGTTTTAGTCCAGTCTAGTTTTGAAAGCCTTGCTGTCAGAACAAGACAGACAAGTAGGATGGAGTCAGAAGAAGAAAAAATATTAACACACTGGAGAATAATGAGTTACTAGGCAAGATGGCAGACTAATAAGGTGGAAGGCTATACCTCCTTGGCATTTTCAGTTTCTGCTGCGGAATGATTATGGCAGCAAAGAAAGGTGGAGAAGTATGAGTAACCTGTGCAAACGCAAGTGTCATCTGGCTGCCGCTGGGGTAAGGAGTGCCCTGAAAGATAAGGGTGGAAGGAATTCTGCATGCCATGGTGCTGCTGGTATATTTGTAAACACTGAGCTTTCATTAGTATACTTTTGTTTGGCTTTGGCTTTTCTAAGTGCAGGGCCTGAATGGAGGTCATTTAGGCGAATTTAGCTGTGCATTCTTCCAGTATTTGGGCTGCCAGCATTTCATGCTAGAAAATTCCTTTAGATTTCCTGTTTTTCCTGAATGTCTTAGGCAGGGGGTTGTTTTGGTTATGACTGTGAGAATCTTTAAGGGAATTGTTTAAACAGTATCATCCATGATACGGTACAAGTCCTCGGTGATCAAAACTTTTCTTTTTTTTTTTTTTTGTGAGTCAGTTTCTGATTTGGCAGGAATTTGCAGTTTGCCCTGAAATCACTTTGAATCATGACTTTGCCGATGACATTTCATTACTGCTGTGGAAGGGAGAAGAAATATGTCAAAATGATTTGTGGGACTTGAGTTTTGAAAGTGCTCATTCTCAATTAAGTGTTTAAATAATTAATGTAATGTTGTTTATATCCAAATTGAAATTATGAGCTCACTTTTGATTAACTTTGTGCAAATGTTTTAATGTTAGTTGGCACACCATGTTTCCAAATACGAAAAGAGTGTATATAGAAGTAAAAGCAATTAGCTTTCAGCTTTAGGCTTGACAGAAAACATGAACCACTGATACCTACAAAAGCCTTCTCTCTAATTTAGTGAGGATAATGCTAGTGATTGCTACAGTTGTTTCTAATGTTGGTGTTTTTCAAAGTTGGATTTTGAGGAAAATAAGGGAAGAGAAATGTTCTACAGGGTTTATGTTCATTGTCCACATCCTTCAGCTTCCAGTGAGATTGTAAATGGTTTTAATGGGCCACCTACAATGGTCTGGAAAATGCCTGACATTATCCAGGCACAAGCCTGGACAGAATCCTGCTTCTGCTTTGAACGGTGCTCTGGTAGCAGAGTCTCTATCGTGTGAGGAAAGGAAAGGAAACTCAGTGACACTTTGCCTCTCTGCATGAATCAGGGATGCACAACATCGGGTAGTAAAACCTGCAAATCAGTCACAAGGTACTGTTTTTAAGTTCATAACTTTTCAGAACAGAGTTAACCCTTGGGGATATGTAGAAGTGCTCTACACATTTGATTCTTTTACAATTAAGAGGAAGATCTCTGGTTCAAAGACAGCGGTGTAGAATCTTTTTGCAAACAGTTTGCCACCTTCTGAAGATCGGTCTTTCTCAGACTCAAGATTGAAGGACCTGCTCCTGGGTAAAAGCAAAAGAAGAGTTGTGGCTTTTCTTTTGTCTTGCTTTAAAAGTCTTTGCTTTCTACTTCCTTACTGAAAAGATCTAGCTGGAAGTCGTCTTTCTAAACAAGTGCATTCTGTCTCCTGGCTCATTCCTGTGCCCGCTCCCATTGTGGAGGTTTGGGCTTCCATTCACATGTTGGCTTCTGATGCGACTGAACTAAATCAGTGCTGTAACTAGAGATAGATTAATTTCATTAACTTAATTTTTAGCGTGCCGCAGATCAATTCAGACTTGCTATGTCTGTAACATGCCATCTTAAAATGCATAGCAATATCACAAATGATGTTTTATTAACCTGACCTTTATCCCTTTAATTGAAAAAGAAATGTTAGGGGAAAAAACCCAGTTTCTTAACCTTAAATCTGGACAACACCATATTTAACTTGTTACAGAAAACATAGCCGTCAGACAATATAGCATGGATCGCAAGTTTGTTCACGGGGTGCGTGTCAGTTTGTATCACTAGCACACAAACAGCTGAGCTCAATTTGAAAACCCCAGGAATTAATAAAAAAAGAGAACTTCATTTGCACAAGCTGTTCATGGTGCAATAAGAGTAAGTACTGTGTGTAGCACATGCTTTTTGATCGCCCTGTACTCAAAAGCTAGAAGGAATCAGTCTCACTGGATACTCTTGACTTGATACAGTCCTTCTGATTCTGCTTGGAAGTAGACCACACCTGATGTATAAACTTGCACTTTTTTGAAACCGCCTTTATTTTTCACGTTCTCAGAAATGCCCCTTTTGACCTTCTGGTTCTTGTTAACGGTGAGGGAATGAGACCAGTTGAAGTTTTTCATTGTGACATTTGAGGAACAGAGGAATGGCAAGAGGGACAGAATAACGTGTCACTCACCACCTGGCAGCGTCACAGAGCTGGGGATGTGACTTTCTCTTTTCAATAGGGAACTCAAATGACAAAATAATCAGTAACAAGACAGGGATCGCTTAATGGAGTGGAGCTGCTTGTCTTCCTGTTGTCACTCCTTTTACAGCGGAGATGCTTTTCATTTACCTAGGTGCAAGCTGAAGCCAGAAAAAATAACAGAGTGGTCTTCCCCTCATGGGTTCGGAGTGCTCTGTCCCTCCTGCCCTCTCATTGCGTCAGGTGATGACGCAGTGGTGGGCAGAGAACACACTGGCGTCTATTGCGTACCCCCAGGTGGCTGAATCCCGTCACTTTGACTTCAGGAGGAGGAGAGCGCAAGCATGAAATGGGTCAAGACAATAAAAGACGCTCAGAAGTTCAACATTAGAATTTAAAAGTAGTCTGTATAGTATGAAAGCTGTAGCTTTATTCAAGAAGAATGGCTACATATATGTTCATATACATAAAAAACCTCTCGCATTAGTTCACAAACAGGTTTCTTGTTAGGTAGCTATGCAAATGTCTTCAGACAGTTATACTTGAGGATAACAATGAAGTAATGCTCAGTTATTGGTGCATAAATTATGTGAGAAAAAGCTGAAAGCTTTCTTTCCATTACTGCAAGTATTGTGGAGCCTTTCTGTCAATGTAAGGTTTTTCCACTTTTTTTATTTTGGGGAGGAAAATCAAAAGACCTATAAATCATAAAGAATAAAATACCTAGCAAGATATTCTTCATGCAGTATTGTAAGCAGGTATTTGAACAACATTTTGGGAAGGAAAGCACCAAAAATACATATATGAAGCCTTAAAAGTGTGTTATGTTTGGGTTTCTGGGGGTAAATAATTGTGGCATCCTTTTATGGAATTGTAAGGTGTTTTCTTTTACTGCAATACTAAAATGCATACCAAAATAGCAAAAGAGTAGCAGCAGAACGATTATGCAATATCATGTCTCAAGGGGGAGGAGGGAATAAGAGGCCAGTGACAATTAACAGTCTGTGTTTTGCTGTTTAGAAAGAGTTTCTTCTTGCCTCCCAGTGGGTTTCTCTGTTTAGTTTTGAAGGACCTAGTATACCTAAGCAGCTTGTGGTTCGTTTTAAAAGCTACATAGCATAGACAGAAGCTTGCTCTTTTGAAAGAATAGCTCAAAATATCCATGGAAAATACCTCTAATATTAAGTGTACTCCCTGTGGTATGATATTCTTTGTTTACCGGTGAATATGGATTGTGCAAAGAGAAAATGGGCCGAGTGGATGGCTCTCTAAAAATAAGGAGAATCGTTCAATTGGTCAGAGTCAGCATTCAAGCAAATGTTTCTGAATTAGCCAGATGCTCATTACTTTTGTGTTATAAAAATTCTGCATCCTTAAATGGATTGGAACAAAATCTATGCCGAATGAGTTTGAGTAGGTTTTATTCTAGATTGAGTTTGAACGGAATGATTGTTGCAGTCACGATGGCTGAAACACAAAGGAAATAATTCCCTCAAGCTCCAGCAAAACCAGATAATTTTTCACAGCTCTAATTATTATTTCACCCTTAGAGTCCCTTTTCCAACCCCTGGTACAGTACTTCTTCACTCTTTTATTCCAGTAGAGCACTAAGGATAGAGTGTCTGCTTCACCAAATTAGTGTTACCCCTTCCCCACGTGAAAAGAGTGCGAGTATATACGTGTCTGGAGACCTCACAGGGGGCAAGGGGAAGCTGTGACACCCCACCCCCCAAAAAAAGAGGTTGCCCACTTACTGAAGGAGAGCAGTCAGCCAAGCTGAAAACAGCAGAATAGTATTTAAGGCTTCCAGCCATTTACCGTTACATTTTGCAGTGAGGTTTCATGACCCGTGCTAGTGCAGTTTTTCATGTTCTCAGCAAATACCAAATAATACCTTCATTTTCCTCCCCACAGTTCTCCGCATAACTCCATAACTAAATTGCACCAGTGCCACTACGCTTCCTCAGTTGGATTATAGCAATTAACAGAGCTGATAGAAGCAAGGTTTCTAAATTTTGTGAAACCTTCTGAATGGAGTTGTTTCTATATTGATACCCTAGGGTATTAGTCTTAGCTTTCAGTGCCTTGCTCTCTCAGTCTACACATTTAATTAACTTTTAAACCATTTATAGTATTGACTTAGACAAGAAAGTCATCAAAGGCATTATTTGTTTTGGTGTGTGGTGTTCCTTCTTTTTGCGAGCAAATAGTTTCAGCTGTTCCAGAAACTTGATTTTCATTGCTTAGGGGATGACACAGGTGTTTACAGAAAAGTCTTGACCCTCCTTTCTGGTAAGGATGAGAGCAGATGGAATTAGTTGATTTTGATATATTACAAGTTGCATAAGCAGCAATTCTTATAGATCAACTTGCCCAGTATGTCTTGCACATAGGGTGTTTTTCATTTTATGTTTATTTTATTTTGGAGTTTGTTTGGTTTTTTTCCTTCCCATTCCCCCTAGATCATCCCAAATTTGACCTTTGGAAATTTCTCTCTTCATCTGTTTGGTAGCCCTAGCAAGTCTTCATCAAACTTGTATGAACTATGCCTTCCTCCACAAGCTTAAAATGTGGTTTTAACCAGATAATTTTTAACAACGTCTGTGAAAAGATATTCCCTGATAGAAAATGCTTCTTATCCTGAAGTTTGAAGTGCCTGTCCTACGATGTGAATTTGTGAAAATGGAAATTGTTGCCCCTATGGCAAAGTCAGAGCAATGTGGTGGTTTGTTTTTCTCTTGCTCTTTTCAGAAACTTTAGCTAAAATATGTCCCAAAAAACAGTGTGAGTATTGTAGAAAATTTCATCTCTGATAGGTAACTTGTCAAAGTTGTTAGGAAAATGACCTTTTATAATGGAAAAAAATATTGGTTAGTTTTTAATGCAAAGGCTGTCTGACCCACCTAATGTTATATGCAAACCAAGAAAGAAGGGACTCTTGGCCATAGAAAATTAATGGAAGACGTTAGCAATTTGACATAATGTGTGCATTTTAGTGAAATGTCTGGTATACCCATGATATCAGGGAGCCTCATGATCCTTGATATAGTTTTCCTTGAGGCAAGAGAAGGGGGTTCTCCCTGTGTAGGCTGCAAGCTGACGTATAGAGAAGCGAAGAGATTTGCTGCAGTTTACATGCGGTGGAAACCGTTTCTTCTCAGTAGCAGTCTGCTGTTCCTCTTGGAGGATTATTACTTTTGGTATTTTTACATGGTGATAGAGATTCTAATGAGCAGTGGTGAACTGATGATTTACAGGATGATGTATCACAGAACAAAAGTGTTTAAGAAAATGCCCAAGAATTGGGGATTTTTAAAAATAACTTACATGGAGATTGTATGGATGGAACTTTTATTTGCTAAGTTTCTATAATTACTGAGGAGACAATGTGATTGAAGGGTTAGAGAGAGCCAAATGAGATTAAATCTGTCTTACCTCTAAATGCCTTTAAAGGAATTGTAGTAAGCTTTGCCTGCTACTACAGGAGAAGAGAATATTGAAAAGCAGATGAAAATTTCTGGAAGCTCCTTACAAGCAAGGTGTCAGAGCAGGTAAATTGATGGATGGATTTTAAGAGTAGTTTCATGTGATACTATATATATGTAAATGCATGTAAGATGAGTATTATGTATTCCCCAGTGTTCTGGTGAACTCGGCAATGTAAGTTCTACTTCCCCAATTATGCAGCAGATTGGACAGTGACTAATCAAAGTAATCTGTATCCAGCAATTAAGTGGTCACTTAATCCTGATTTCTCATCTACTTCTCCAGGCTGGAGGGTATGTTCCATCGTCTAAAAAGATTCAGATACTTCTGTTCCCTTTGTCTCCCCAGTAGGTCATGAGTAACCATCTTTTCAGCTGGTTTGTAACAGCAATACGGCCTACATTCGGTACATCTAGGATCACTGGATTAATTTATTAAACCAATTTTAGTCCACACCTGCAGACCTGGGAATCTTACCGTGACTCTCCTTTTGCCTTCAGGGGTAGGACTTCCCTGTTTCCAAACATTTGGACTGTGTATAAACAATTAAGCTGCCTTTTTATTTTTTTTTTTAATATAAATTTAAACACAGTATTTTTCAGTATCGTGGCTTACTCCCTTCACAAACAATGAGGAGAACATCCCAGCGGTGAGATCATCTCCCATCCAGCTCCTTGGTGATTAGCCAGAGACAGCCTGTCCTTGATCTGCCTACAGTCCCAGGGAGATGCTAGTCTGGCCTGGTGAAACAAGTCAGATTTTGCTCGCACGTGGGCAAAGTGTCCTTGATCCAGGCCATCTCCAAACCTCTACTTGCTCTTCTGACGTGCAGGCTTGTTTCTGTGGCTGTGTCACAGGAACATGTACCTCTGCCTTGAGCCGTGGGGCGGATGCTTCATGTGCGTGTTGGGTTGTTTGGAAGGACTGGATCTGCACAAGGAAACTATACCTGGGGATAGGGCTTCCCTAGTGGGAATTCCCTAGTGTGATGAGCTGACCAGTTCATGCAAGTTCACAAGCTAGGGAAGAGGACTTGCATGGCTGTGGAGGAGACATAATGATAAGGGAGCCTAGGATGGGAGTTGAATGAACCTTACAGATGAGATTTGACAGGTCTGCATCTCTGGTGGTAAAATTCCCCTTAAAAAAGGTTGCTGCTGTTGAGAAATGACATCACTGCTATAAAGAAGTAACTTAATTCCTTTTTGTGGGAATTCATATTGCATCTGCATTTAAGCTGTATGCAGAAAATGTGATCTTTTTTAGGTGACTTTAGAAGAATTGTGAGTGAGTACGCCTTGCATAAGAGGCTTAACTATGGTTTGGATTTTCATTAACATAATGGAGTGCATCTTAGGATAATGTTTTGTACCGATGCACGTGAAACTAAAAAATTAATTCCCTAAGATTTTCTGTAGTGCCCGTAGCCTACTGCAGCAGTGAGACATTCAAATGCTATTGTACCATGAAAAAAGTAAAAATATATCATCACTGCTCTGTGCGCGCACCAGTCCTGCAAGTTTTTTTATTTATTTTTGCTGCTGGTTGAACTTCAGTGTCTTCGTGCACTCAGCCTTTTGCTGTACCGCTAGCAACATTGAACTGTATAGTAGAGAGAGAGAGACACCATCCGCTCATTTTCCACAGATTACTGACCATTACTGTAGTATAATTAAACTTCAAGTGTATCTATTTATTAGTTTACAAAATCTACTGGGTAGCATAGGCGAAATAGATCAAAGTTAGGTTATCATTTCTCTGTCATAAAATTCAATGATCTAAAGAGTGGTCCTTTTCATAGGGAAGTACATTTCAGCCTGCACCCCTGTTCTCTTCCCCCTGCTATGCACCAAAGAACGCACCCAAGCTCTAATATAATTCAAGGAAAGCTTAAACTTTTGTTGTTGGTGCTGTCGAATGGAGTGGTGTTCCCTGCTTGAACACCATGTGTTTCCTTAGGGCAGGAAACCTCGCTGAGGATGTTCTATGCAAACAGCTCCGCATCCTGCCGTCTCTCTGCGAAATGCCTGAATTCATACTGTGTGTGACCTATGGGCTGGCACGACCGCACCGCGGAGCCGCGCCATCAAACGGGCTGCCAAACAGTACTGAATTCAATTAGAAAGTTCTTCCATCTGCCATTCTGTATTGTTTTGAAAGGTACTGTGCTTCCATTTTTTAAAGAGACTATTCAGTATTGCTGGAGGTAGTTTGTTTATAGATTTAAGAGGTGAAGGAGTGGAGGGAGGAAGGCTGTGAATCTAAATATATTTGCTAACGAAGTTAGCAACAGAGTTTCTAGGACTCTTCATTTAAGAGGGGAAGGAACTGGCTGTTCTAAGGGTGATCTTACCTACTATTTCAGTAAAATCTTGCAATATTCTTAGTACTGGAGTAAAGTGCCAAAGACAATGTTGTCTTCAGATAGTATTTTTAACAAGTATTTAATGCTGAATGTCCCCTACAGAGAGAGAGTGCAGGTTGATAAAAGGGATCAGGTTAGCCTCTGTTGTTGTTGGGGCTGGTCTATGGTTTTCTGGGTTAGGTTTGAAGTCATTGAGAAGTAAAAAGGTTCAATAATCTGTTACTAAATACAGTCCCCTCAGACTAGAGGAGAATGTTTTACCCTTTTGATATGCTTTTAATATCCTGAGGTGTGTTCTTTATGAGGCTATGCTTTTCGTTCAGTAGATCATGTGTGGCAAAGGCAAAGCTATGTTATTTATGTTATTAGCTTCTGGTTATATTTTCAGCTTTCAAACAGCAGTTTCAAACTGTAATGTATGTTACCAGCTGGATTTTACTGCTTCGTCTTGTGCATTATAACCCTAATAACATTCAGTCTAACTTTGATTTTTTTTTTTTTTGGTTTTGTTTTTGCATCTATTTTTAAAGCTTATTTTAAAAAAAGTTTATAGAAATACAGATTCCTTAATGTCTTCCAAGATGTCATCTCACAGCTGGAAAGGCCGTTTAGCTTCTGGGACTGACTTTCTTAGTGTCTCTCGCTATCCTTTTGTTGGAAATGATTAGTTTTACAATAGTCCTGCTGCTTTTAAACAAATGTTGCAGAGAACAGTTTCAGATTTCCAGTTAATTTAGATGCTCTGTTGAATTTGAATATAGAAACGTAATCATGTTGCTTGTAACTGGTTTTCCAGTGTATCAATTTAGCTGTGTCACTATCACTATATTAAATAAAATCATTGCTTTACAGTTCTGCAATGGTGTGTGTGCATATATATATAAAAAAAAATGTATAGATAAATGTGGAAATTTTTTTCCCCATTAAAAAAAAAAAGATGTTTTGTGGCTTTTTGAAGGGCATCAGGAAGCCTTTGCAAGGAAAGAAGAGGATGAGTGAAGGGTTCTTGTTCTCTGTTAACAAGGTGAAGTATTTTATACTTCAGGGTCTGACGCTCAAAGTTGCTGGGAGTCCATAGGTTTCTTTAAAATCATATGGGATTGTGGATGCTCAATATACTTGAAAAATCAGGCTGTCTGTAACTGGAGCGTCCAGCCGCCAAGATACATTAAATTAGCAAAATGTTTCCCTTAATCCCTTAAAGGATTTTGCTTTTCTGTCTAAAACTTAAGGCAATACTTCAAAAATACTATATAGATCAGTGGTTGCAAGGTACTTGGATACATGCATACAAGTATGATAGGAAAAAATCGAATCTTCGATTAATTCTGTATTCAGGAGTGAGAAAATGTGCCACAACGAAGGTATGGGCTGTATTGTGAAACCTGGAAGAAATTTTGAGCAGCTGCCTTGCCATTATCTTTCCTGTGTCTGGAATGGAACAGGAGTCCTGCGGAAAATAACATTTGTGGTTGTGTATTTTTTTTAAACTTTCTCATATTGCCATGTGAGCAGAATAAAAATTGATGTGTTTTTTTAAGGCACTGAACAGTTGAAAGTCTGATGCAGTACTGAAGGCTGTGCCGAAGACTTCATTGCTTGGGGGTTTTTGTTTTGCTTCTTGAAGAACTTGAGGAATAGCATTGACAATATAGTAACCATTGTCTAGGGGTCTTTTGCATGTGCATAAGCTTAATTGCTGAGGGTTGGAATAGTACTGATATTCACAAGTGCTAAAGGCAAGAGTTATTATAGAATATTAACTTGGGATGATCAGAAAGTGTTTTTGTCAAGGCCTCTTATTTGTTGCGTTTATTTACTCTTGTTTCTGGAAGCATTACTATAGGGGCTTTAGCAAATAGAGGAAAAGATGTGTGTTTGAGCATGCTGATTTGCAATAGTGGTAAAGGAAAGAATAGTGATGTAAATTGAGTCAAAACCATGCAGTCTTTTAAAATTGAGGATGCTTGTTCTCTCATGAAAAAAACCCCCACAAAAAACCCTTCCAATCTTCTTTCTCTGCAGTTTCTGAAGGGACTCGGTACCCAATAGTTTACATGTGTAAATGTGGGGCAGTATTTGCTGGTGAGTGGTGTTTCGATACCAATGGAATTGGAAGATCACTTAATCTAATGCTGGAATAAGTCACAGAAAATTTTATGTCCTTTTCTCTTCCTCAACCATCTGGTTTTATCATGTAGGGAGGCATTTTTTTTCCAGATTTTCTTGGAAGATCTGTGCTGGACAAGGTGCATGCTTGAATCCTTTTGAGAGTGCCTGCTAGGCTGAAGAGCATAAGCTGTGTGCAGCAACAAGCTGATACACTAATAAATGTGGTGAAAATAAAGAAACCTACCCTAAATCTCTGCATGAGTCAGTGATCAAATAGATAAATCTTACTAACCTTTCAGTAGTCTCAAGCTAAAACTGTCCTTATCGCTCCTATATACTCCCTGAGGGCATCTATTAAACTATAGTTAATGCATATGATATGTAAGGAGAAATGCTCAGCTGTGGAATGTGGGTATCCAGCAGTTGATCACTGGAAAAAATGTAACTCTGTTCACACTGATAAGCTATTAACCAGGCTTCCATAAATGTATCCTTAACTTCTAAAGCCTGTATTGGTAAATGAGGAACTAGGCTTTACAGGTCAGGTTGTGATGGGCTGATTGCTGTAGGTTAGGAAGAGGCAGTAGCAGTAGTGAGAGATGTTACTGTTAGCATCCCCTGGTGATGTCCCCATCATCTTGGAGAGCATGTGCTCTCCAGGCGAGGACATGGAGCCACCATCCCTTCCATGCTGGCCAACTCTGGCTGCCTGCTCTGCGTACAGTAGGCATCTTCTCCTCTTGGAGAGGACTTGTCCCTCTGAAAGATTTTTCATGGATTTCCTACTGGAAGTGTGTGTCAACTATGCTTTCTAACTCAAAGCCAGACCAACGAGAAGTTTGGCCCTCACATAACGATACAGTTTGGTATTGTTTCAAGTGGCATAAATTGTTTGTATTGCAAATGTAATGAAAAGGCCAAAACACTTGATATGCAGATTGATGGAGTAAATCTTGACCGAAAGGAGGCAGAAAGCTGCTATAGAAAGGTCAGGTTATGATTAATATCCTGCGAGTACAGCTCCGCACAGTCATTCTCCTGAATAATTTCTCTTCTGCCATCTCACCTAAAAGCTGGTGTACCAGTAATATGGTGCCTGTGCCTACCACCTGTTCTTCCAAAAGCTTGGAAGAGTAGCTCTAGGACAGATAGCAACTTTGGAAGCTCACCTCCAGGTTCCTGAACTCTTTTGCTTGTAGTGCAACTGGAATTACGCATCTAGCTGGAAAGAGGGAGAGAGGTGTAAAGTATGGTAACAAATGGAATATGAGTGAAGAGAAATGGTTAAGGGTTTGTCTGTGTCAGCGTAGGAGCTGCTTCTTGATGCTTTCTGTGTCTCCCGGCTGTTTGTACAGCACCCACTAGTATTATAGTATGGAATTACCCTGACAGGTCACGGCCGGAAGGATAGATGAGAAAGCTCGTGATCCTTTTCTTATAGTTAGCACAAAGTACCATAGTATAATGTACATTGGGTAGCCTTTACATTTGAAAAATTCAGATTGCTAACAAAGACTGGTCGAGACCTCAGGTCTCATAAGGTATTTCTGCAGGGGAAATATGTATCTTCTAAAGGTGACTTTATAGGACATGACAGCAGTTACATCTGCTTCCTTGTAGTTGGGAGCACTTCCCACACAGTGATCCATTGTGCAGGTTTGAACTTCACTCCTCCAGCACTCTGCCTGGCTGCTGCTTGCGAGCCACTAGCCATGTCAGACCATGCTGACGGATCTCTGCTGTTGCTTTTTGTGCCAAGTGGACTGAAGCCAGACAGTCTGTTCAGCAGCGGCAACTTCAGCTGCGTGTCCTTTTTTCAGGAGAGATAGAACTGAGGAACTGTATGGGTTGTGCTGGGAGGGCAAAGCATTTTAAAATGGCAAAAAAAACCCCATCCCAGATGTTCCCTTCATTTGATGAACAGCATTTTTGGAGGAATCTGTCACTTTTCTTTGCTTGTCATACAATGTATGAAGGATGCTGATCCTGTGCATGCTGCTGTCAGGCAGCCTGTATAGGCTTTTGCTGAAGTTACTCATTGGATTCAGTGGGGTCCTAAAAGATCAGATGGGAGCGTATAGTTTTTCTCGCTGATCTAAGCTCTGGTCCTCAGTCACAGACAATCTGCGTGGCTGCCCCCCACAAACCTCGTGCTGTTACTTTGAGCTGTCTTGGACAGACATTTACATTACAAATCCCACCTTGGGAAGGAAAGGGCAACCTCCACATGTTCCGCCACCTTCCCTGCCCTGGTGACAGGGATCCTCTAGCTGATGCTCAACCCAGTCTTCAGATTGACAGCAGTGTAACCTGTGAAAGTGATATTACATTTTCTAGCTACATTTTTGTGGGTTTTTTCCTACCTGCCACAAGAATTTTGGAAACAGATATGCTTACAAATGCAGACTTCCCAGCCGTGCTCATTTTGAGGTAGACACAGGGGACAATATACTGATGCATTTCATGGCAAGACTTAAACAACCTGTTTGTTTGCTTTGTTTGCTGTTTGTAGAGAAAAACATTATAGCATTGAAAAACAAAACAAGGCAACACTCCAAGCTCGTCGCACTTCCTGATTAATCTGTTTGTATCCTCTGGTAGGTTTCTGGACAAGTGTCCTTGTGAAAAGCTCATTTTATACTGCAAATGAGAAGCAGGATGCTTTTGCTCATGTGTTTTGTATGCCTGCATTTTGAGGTAGTCATGCTGCATCCCCTTCACAGTCAGTGGAGAGAAATGGATGCTAATAGACAAGGATTTCTCTAACCTTTTTAAAATCTTCTGGTGAAGATGAGGTGAGTCATGCCCCAGAAATGCCTGCTTCTCTCTTTTGCTGATAGAGTGGGGCTGGAATGACTAGGTGAACGTAAATAATACATATCACAGAATAGAATTGTAGGATGGTTTGAGTTGGAAGGGACCTTTAAAGATCATCTAGGCGAGCATCAACCCCCCACATTGGGCAGATGAATCTCCTGAAGATTTTTCACATCTCTATAGGGATAAGTTATATAATGCATGATTATATACCTTTGGTGCGTGTGAAAACAAACTTTTTTTTTTTCATTGAAACCTGAATCCAGTTGCTTTGCTAAATCAAATAGAAAGTTACTATCATGCCTAGTGGATAACGAGTGTTACTACACCATACTGTTGCAGACAGGCAAACGAGCGCTTAGCATCTAACGTGCTGCAATAATGGAGAACTGGATTTGTTACCTCCTGTACACTTACACGCTACATGCACATATCCTCATTCAAAGCACTCGCACATAAGCACTGGGAGTTCTTTTCTCCCCAGACCCAGAGGGGGTTTCACTGGCTTGGTGGATGCTTTTCCAAATGGCTCTTCAAAATGCTAGTTGCCTCTTCTCTGACTCTGCAGCCTGGTTGCATTTCCTCATCAGTCTTTCTGCAGGCCCCTTGCAAAGCTCAGAGATAATATCATTTTTCTTCATTCATGAAGAAAGAGAGGTCAATGACAGAAGTTTGTCAAGTGGACTAAAACTCAGATTGATAGTCAGGAGTTTTTCTGCAAAATGAAATGTTAGATAAAGTCAAGGCACCTTCTTTGGAGTAATCTTAATCAGCAAGTTAGTGAAAACATTTGAAAGCTTACAAACAGGTTTTTGAAGAATCCTCATCCATTTCTGTGGAATATACCTGCTGGTGTTTTCTGATGAGAAACTTTTGTTGAGGAAAAAAGTCAAGCAAACCTGCTGATATTTCAGTCAATCATTTGCTGCAGCTAAAAGAAACAGATACTTTTTTTTTTTACTTAACACCTTGTTAAGTAATGAAAATAATCCTCTTTTTTTACCATGTATTTTCTGTTTCATGTCAGATGAAGCTTCCTGTAATAGCGCTGCAGTACAGACTGCTGCCTGGGTATCTCACGCACAGTTACACATGATGGTTGCTGCCCAGAGCAGCCTCAAGTCCCAGTGAACAGGAGACAGGGCGTTTAAGGAGGATGGAGATGGCTGCTGACCAGTGACAGAGCTGATTGTGGCTTTCAGATGTCCCTCGTGTGCCAGCTCATTCCTGTCCTGTGCATCCTGGTGTCAAATGTCATCATGTCATAACATAAAATGTGTTAATTTAACTTCTCCTAAACTCACTGTGTTGATAGGTGTAAGAAATGCTAGTGGTTAGAAAGTGGGCGTAGGAAACTTGCCGGCATTGTAGTTGCTTTCTATTTGTAAGAGAACTCAGTAAGTGATTTCTTGCTCCCAAATGCTGTGCCTATTTTAACGTGGGGAAAGGGTGCTACACATTTTGAGAAGTAAACCGTTGATAAACTTACTTCAAATTATCTTAGTTAAATTTCTTAACTGTGAGTCTTGGTTAAATTTATAATTTATGCAGCTATCAAACAAAACGTACATAAGTTGCATACTAGAACTTGGTTTACAACTGTACATAAACCTATTCTATTCTAGACCTTAGTTCATTGCTTTTCCATTTCATCACAGAAAATACAGAGACACAGGGAGTAACTTAAATGTATTAAGGTAAGGTTCAGTGCTGAATGAATACTGCCTTCATACACACTGTGACTAAGCAATAAGATTGAGATGACTCAAGCCCTAAGTCATATTTTCGTGGATGATTTAACATTGCACAGATGTTTTTCGCTTAACAATAGCAAAAATATTTTTCCTTCCTTCATTCTTTGGTTCAGATCCTTTTGGTTTGTTTAATTTTGCAAACTGACGCATTGAGTTTTATTTCCATTCTTACCCTGGGAGGTATCATCTTTTCAGGTTACATGCTCAGCCAGGAAAGTGAACCATGTTTACTCAATGATGAGCAAAACAAAAGAAAAAGGTTGCCACCCTGTTGTGTCATTCTTCATGCTCCTTGCCTCCTCCTTCTAAGTATATTAGCTAAAGCGGTGTAATACAGAAAAGATTGTTAGATGTTTGTTTATTCCAGAGCATCACCCAAGGGGTTAAATTCTCTCATTTCATTGTTTTGTAGGATCTCTGGGGAGCGTGGGCTTGTGTTCACAAGCGAACGCCGTCTGGTGTACTCTGTACCTCTGGCCTGTTCTGCACTTGCTCCCCTGCCTGCAGGCACGCTGCCTTTCTCCTGGCGTAGTGTGCTTGAAAAATAACACAAGGTTGTTGGGGTAGCAGCTGAGCGGCGCACTCCGTAGGGAGCACTCACTGGGCAGCGGGGTCCCCTGGTGCATGCGATATGTAAACCTGACCGTTTGGACAGCTGTGTGAGCCTAAAAGTCTACAGCAAGGAAACAGAAAATGTCATTTTTATTTTTTTGAAAATGCTTTTTCATGTTCTTGAAGGTTTTGATAAGTGCTGAAAAACAAGCAGAGGGAGACCTGTAGTAGGAGCACGGTTTAATGAATGCTCAGACCGGCAGTGCTGAGCTTAGTCTTAGCTCTCTTATTTATATAATCAGGCGTGTTAATTTACTGCGTTCTTACATGGTAAGGTGGAATACTTCATAGACTTCATGAGCTTTAACATTCCTGCTCTAGTCTTTAAATGCTTATGGTTTTGGTTTTGGAAATACTATTACACTAGTGCTAGAAACTAGATACAGCTCGAAGGCATTGACTGTGGTTAGAGAGAAAGCCGTGGTCCTGGAGGTATATGACAGCTTTGCCAACACATTACCAGAAAGCTGGAATTGTGCCTGACCTAAAAAATGAACCACTTCTGAATCCATTCTTTTTGTTTGATTAATGAATCTGAGTTTTTCTGATTACTATGAAGTCAAACACGCTTATATTTGCATGACTTAGAGAGGTAGACCTAAAGGATCAGAGTTTCAGCTTTTCTCTTGGCTTATATTCATTCCAGTGCACTAATACGTCATTTGTACAATGGTATTCTGTGCTTTTAATGCCTCTTCAAACGCTGTCGCTGCCACTCATGCATGACCCTTTCTTTAATGCAATATATGACTTACCAGTTCATAAATCTTCCAGCTCTTATATCTAAAGATCTTTGAAGTTTGTTCTTGGTCAAAATATCCGCTTACTGGTATTTGCATTATAATACCGCCTAGATCTCTCACTCAGTCTAATCCACTTGCCATTAATTGAGCTCACATTCAACAAATTTGCTTTGCCTTTCTTGCCACTTGACTTCAGTGTCTTGAGTCGCTCTTCCTTACCTCGCCAATTCATTGATTTTGTGCGACAGGCGTTTCCTGGTGCTACAGTACCTGCTGGCACTTAGTTTGTTTACCTGGGCGTGTGCGCTTTGCAAACACATCGCTGAGAAGGGAAGCTGGTTTTTCTTGCTCCTGTATATGGCATTCTGCAAGCAGTAGGCTTAAGTTAAAACTGGGAGAGGGACAAATAGGCCATTACACTTTCAATATGGTAAGCTTTACAGTAGGTGAAGGTTCTTGGTATGACAAGAACCTTTTTAATGTCTTTCTGCCGTTTTATTAGATTAAATGTTGGCAGTCCTTGCCTTCCTTTCTCCATCATAGGCTTACCTACAATTGGTGGGCCTCAGTAAAGATAAAAGACAACATGGAGCATGTTTTGGTGGCTACCTAGTGATGTCATCCTAATTTTGAACTTTATTTCAGACCCTCACGTGAGTGAGCTCTGGACATGTACTACTGGTGCATTTTAAACATTGCATATATGAAATGTGTCTCTTTTCAGTCGAGTGTCAAAGCTTGGTGCGTTGGATCCAGATTCAGCACACTGTGATATGTAGTGCCAGCACCGAGCCGGAAGGTGGGAACTGTGGCTGCCTTGAAGCGTATGTCAGAGTGCCATCGGTCCTGCTGAGTTTCAAACATTGCCCTTTGCCTCATGCAGCTTTGTTGGTGCCTTTTTGAGAGACAACGTATCTCAGTTTCTCATGTGGCAAGTCAATTCTAGTCCACAGCACCACGCTGCGTTCGGCTACTGTTGGTAGGAATATCGTTACCAGTATGGAAGTACTGGTTGTGCCTGTCCCAGATACACCCGTGCTAGTAAATATAGGTAGTGCAGACCACATGTCTGTGCTGGCAAAGAATTTCCCACCAGCAGTAGGTGAAGGTTGTGTCACGCAAGCAACGTGAGGTGATGCTGTGGTTACTGTACCACTGTAGTCAGTGCACGTGGAAAATTCTGCCTCTGTTGCTGAGTCACTAAATTGTTCCACATACTGGCTTCTGGCTAAGTAAACATAATGGCTTGGCAGTGGGAGTAATTTCTTGCATCAAGCAATTTTATAGTAGTGCCATGAAAGAAAAGAGGATAATTCTGCTCCCTTAATCTTGCTTCCTTTCAGCTCTGTCCCTTGGGAGCAGGATGCTTCTCCTCCTTCCTGAGAAGATGAGGGAGGGATGAGAGGAAAGCGTTTTGGAGCACAGATGAAGCTGTTGATTTGCTGGGCTCAGGAGGATACATGTGCCGGTGACAGTAGCAGTCACTGCACCTGTGGTATCTACAAATGTAGCTGATTGCAGTGCATTTGCTGCACGTCCTGTAGCCCTTGACTAACATCCCTCACGAAGATTCCGTTTTGGGGCTCCTGTATTTGCAATTGTCACAAGCAGCTGTGCTAGCAACTAGCAAAAACCCCACCAAACAATGCATGTTCTTCCCCACTGTAATGCTTCTCCCCCCCCGCAAGCCCTAAGTAATTCTTTTGTCTTGGGAGGGTGAGCAAATGTTCTCTGGGTAGACATGGTACTTACATACAGTGGATGCAGGTATACTGCAGAATAAACTGCACCTTATCATCCAGTTAAAAGTTTGCAAGAGCTGTCATGTGCTAACAAGTCTGTTATTTCTAATGTGTCTTCCCTCAACAGTAGCTTCAGAGAGGAAGACTCCATTCTAGAAATCCCTTTCCACAGGGATAAGAGAAGTGGGAAGAGCATCCAGATAGTTCCAATGAGCAGTTTCATGAGGCAGGGAAAACAACCACATACTGGAGAGGCTCACTTACATACTGTCTTTCCATTGTGTTACTTCATTCCTCGCCCTTTACTAGGTCCTTCACAAGTCCAATGTTAGATTGTTGCATTACGCTGATTTAAGAAATTAATACTCTATCTACAAATTTAATGTAGATTGGAACCAACCCCATCCTGTTAGGGCTCTGCATTTTTCCATGTGTCCTAATCTGCATTTTAGTTGTTCCCCAAATGCTCTGTTGTGTGAAATCTTCACTCAGTTTAGCATGAAAACAACTAAATTTCCTAACCAGCCACAGGGCTGCTTAATAAAACATCAAAAGTCTATTAAAAGGATCACTGTCACTTTTTAAAAGCTGGCTGGCTTATTTTGTTTTTAAACCCTCAGTTGGTTTATAATTCAGCTTTCGTCAGCTGATTTATTCTGGACTTTTTAGAGAGAGAGAGAGCAAAAAGTAGTGCAGGAAAGGAGAAACGCGAATTTTCCTATTAAATCCAGACAGGAAACCTGGGGGATTTCGGCATCAGATACGTTACTGCAGCCCTGAACACAAAAGCTGTATTGCCAGCCTGCTCAGCTCTGTGCTGGAGACTCTGTTACCCCAAAAAAGCAATAAGGGAAATTTGAGGAAGTGGGTTTTTAAGACTGTCATTGGTGGGGTTTGTCTTCCGCATACTGAATATGAGATCATTAAAAAGGCTGCCATCCCAGCTCTTTAGGAGAATGTTTTTGCTAATTCACGAGATATTTTAGCCTACATAGACCTGGTTGAACACATATGTAGGTAAAATTGTGTTTCCTGACAGTTGCCAAATCCCACTGTTAAGTGATAAAGACAGTTAAAACCCACAAGATTTTTGTCATAAATTGGACTCGATGATCTATTCCCCTAGGAATATGTTCAGTAAAAAATGGAAAGAAAGGAACAAAACCCATTGTGAATAGAATAAACCTTCAGTTGACTATAGTCTTTCTATAAGAACAGATTTTACTACAAACACCTTTCTGTTAATGCGGGTAACATGAATGTAATTTGAGTCTGTCTCTTTGGTAAACATTATAATACTCTGCATTATTCTTTGTACTGCAAACTCTAGCATAGTTTCTGTTGCCTTTACAAACGAGGCTATAATAATTTCTCTTCAAGATTCACATAGTTCATATGAAAGGTCAGCCGTCAGCATGAGCTACCAGAATTTTGTTGACTAGACCACTGTCCAGTGAGTCTGCTCTGGTCTTTCTAAGCCAGTCTCATCTGGCATGGAAAGCAGTGGTAACTCGGAGATCAGTTGCAGTGTCAGGTTGTGGCTCTGAGCAGTAAGAATAATTCTTCCATTCTCTCCTTCATTAACATCTTTTTGTGCGCTTCCACTCTCCATGCCTTCAGACCTCTTACCACCACCTCTGGTGCTGGCCCCTAAATCCAGCCTCTTCCCCACCTATTCCTGAGCGTAGCCAAGGGGCTGCTGTGACTGCCCGTTGATCAGTGGCTCAGAAGGATCTCCATTCATGTGGGATTTAGGTCCTACCTGCTTTCTACCTGCAAGTGTTGCCTCTGCTGCCAACGGTGCGTGTTCTGTGGTTTAGGATTTCCTCACTGGTGAAAGCTGCAAGAACCTTAATGGAACGATCTTTCAGCTGATTTACGTCTGGCACAAGAGAGCGTAGCACTCCCTTGAATTTTAAGTCCATCTAATCTGACAGTTTGTGATCTCCTCACCCTTGCCAGTGCTTGGGTCTGCTCTGGAGTCTACATATTTGACCCTGTGCTCCAGGTAGCAAATTAAGTAACTGGATTCCCAATTATGGCACATCACCTTAGTAATTTTTGTTTTCATATGTGCCCCTCTGTACTGAGAGAAAAATATGCCAGGACGTCCAAAGATAGGTGATATGCTTAGCCAAAGGGAATTTTTGTGCCGTTTGGATATTCTGATAGGAGTACTGGACTCTGTAGAGTAAAAATAAAAAAAACCTCAGAAAATATGGCCAGATGGCAAGTTAATCTTTTGAAGTGTTTTTTCTCTTCCCTTCATTCCCAATACCAGAATACGTCTTACAAGGTAGAGTGTTCTTGTCAGCCTGATGGTCGTAGCACTGCACCGTTCTGCAAGAACCCCAGTGACCTGTAGTGCATCATCAAGGCAATAATGCTGCTGTCAGAGACAATTTTTAACACTTTGTTGTCCTAAATTTCTAATTGTATTACTCATTCTTTCCGCTTAACTTCTTGGTTTTCCATTATTTCCGTTTTTTTTTTTTTAATAAAACTTGGGATTTTTTTCATAGTTTAAAAAAAATAATAAATGCCTGTGTCCTGGTTCCGGCAGGGACAGGGTTAATATCTGGCCCAGCACAGGCATTCCACACCACGTGACGCCATTCCCAGTATTTAGGGGGAGCTGGCCGGGGAGGGGAGTTCCCAGTTTGGGAGCAGGCGGGGACGGTCCGGGTCCGGTCGGTGCGCGTCGGTACGGTACCCCTATTTATACATTGCTCTGCCAGTACTAGTGTTGTTTTGTCAATTTTTCTTTGTTGTTCTGTTAAATTGCTTTTTATCTCAACCCACGAGTTTTTGCCTTTTTATTCCAATTTTCCCTCGCTGCTGCGAGGTTTGGGTGAGCGGCCGCGTGGTTCCTTGTGCCGGCTGAGGACAAACCACGACAGCCTGTCAGAATAATGCTCTGTGTGACCTATGCTACCCCTGCAAGGAGACCTCGTGAACAGAACTTTGGAGCCCCTTGACCAGCCAAGCAACGTAGCTTATTCTCTGACTGCTGAACTCGGCTCTATGAGTTTTACGCTTATGCTCCCTACCCCACTGATGTTAGGATCCGGTTGGGATGAAAGGACTGTTTTCACCGGGCATTTTGCTGGGCAGTTGAAGAAAGAAGCTAGCTAGCCTTCTTGGTAGTAACAAAGTATAATTCACATGTTGGATTTCTACCTTTTGCTTACAAGTAACTTGTCCTTATGGTATTAATCAAAACACCATTTTCAAGAATTTAAGGATAAACATAATGGTCCAGTGGGTTTTTTTTTTTTCTATTAAAATAAATGCAGAGAATCAAAGTAAATTTTGTGTGTTTTTGTCCTTGTTTGAGGTAAAACAACCAATTTTCTTTTCAGTAATTTTACTTTTCTGTTGGCTCTCGTCTTTTATATGTTTAAGATAGCCATCATGTAAGACTGTAATATGTAATGATGCTTATATAGCATCAATATAAGCAAAAAATCTCCTTGAACTTAAATTGTAACATTTTGTATCCTTTACTAATAAATAGTCATAACTGGGGAAGGGGGTACTTCAAAAGTCATATTCTGAAGTAGCTGGTGAAAAGCAACACAAGTTTTTCCAGTTGATGACGTCGGCAACAGTATTTGTTTATTCAGTGGTTGTTAGGAAGGGAAACATAGGAATATCTTGTTTTATACCCCTGATTGTCTTAGACCACATGTGAACAGTACTCCTTCAATTCTCTGTGCTACTTATCTTTGTTAAAACCTTTTCAAACTATGGAAAGCTAAGGAAGCAAGGGCCTTTTTAAAAAAAAAAATAATTAAGTTTCTTAAAAGTTGTTTCAGTTCTTCCAGCATGCATAATATAAAATAAATCTGCATGATCTTATAGCATATGTGCACCTATGAATGCACACATATGTATTTGCACTTAGGTATGGCGATGTGGATGCATATTTTGTGTATAAATGGGTTTGTACACTGTATATAATATGTGCATGCTTCAAAGTGCAGTGTGCATGCATTCACATAGCTTAATTTTTTTTAAGAAAAAGTGTCTTGGAGGTCATGCTTTGTTTTGATGTGAAACTCTACATTTACTTATGAGACTGTGAGTTTTGGTTGTCCCAACCAGTTAACTAGAAGTTTTAGATGTTTTCCATGTAGCTTCCTGGTGACCCTTTTTCCAAATAGAGTCAAGTTGAGAGCTCCAGTATGAACCAGGGTGTCTCTTCTGGTTTTGTTTGGAAGTTGTTTTTTGTTTAGAAATGACCAAAAAAACCACCCCAAAAAAAGAAAAAAGAAATTTGCTGTGTTTCTGGGTGGCTACATGTTAATAAGTCACTCTAAATTCTTGCTGTATTTATTGGAAGGGAGCGGGCATTTCTAGAACATGTCATCCTAAATTAAAAGTCTGCAGTAAGGGGATAAATCAGTCCTTGAAAGTTCCTGTTTCTCTGAATTGATTGTGAAGCGAGTGTAATGGATGACTTGCTGTGATGCAGATGTATACTTGTTTTGAGGTGAGTCTTACCTTTAGTGCTGTCATCTGAAGCCCTTCCACTTGTTAATTTTTACTTTTCCCTTAACGTAACCTTAGGGAAATGAGTAGAATCATTCCTCCCCCCCCGCCCCATGCTTATTACTGTTAGGATGGAAGTATTACATGGTGAATATAGTTGTTCAAATGTATTGCTGTAGGAGGATAATTGCAGAGCCCTCGAGGGAGCATAATAATCAAACATTAGTGACTAAATAAACAACAACTTAGAACACATGACGTGTAAGTAGCTCCTGAGATAACCTGATAGTCTGCAAGCTATTCTTTGGTGACTTTCAAACCATTACTAGATTAAGCCTTCTCAAATCAGACCGTGATGGTAACGTCAAAATCACCTACACTTGTTTGTTTTGACTTTCAGGGAGTTTGAAATAAATATACCCTGCTATTTGGTGGCTGCAAGCTACAATTATGCCAGGAAGTTGATTCTGCAGCTGCTTGTGAATGCAGAAGGCCTGCAGTGTGCCAGGGAGCATCAGCCAGGACACAGGGGCATTCAGTAACCAGGAAGATTACTGGCTTTCTTGAGGAAGAAACAAAGAAGAAACCTTTATTTTTTGCTTAGTTGGATGGCAAAGCAATGCAATCTTGACACCTGGTTAACATAAGGAAGCGTTTTTTAAAATACCCCCTGGCTGTGTGGGTCTTGTAACTCTTAATACAAACGTGCCTTTGGACTCGTGCAAATAAATCATTGGAAGAATTGATTGGAGAAAGCGGTCCACGGAAAACTGGCTGTTGAAGAATCATGACGAAGCACTTGGAGATCATCAATTTGTCATTCTTGTTGGAGCATGAGAGGGAAACAATATTGGGAGTATTGAAGAGAGATGAATATCTGAAAAAAGTTGAAGATAAAAGGATAAGGTAACCCTTTTTATTATTGTTAAACAATATATTCTGTGATGCGGATATTTTTATGGCACTCAGTGAAGATTTTTCTTGATGCACGAGGAGAAGGATGAGTGGTGGGAGGTGGCACAGTTAAAGTGTATTGGAAAGAAAAAAAATTGCTTGGTATGTGGTCCTCTGTAAACAAAAGATTTTGTCCATTGCTTCAAGGAAAAAAAGAAAGATAACAAATGCAAAAAGATACGGCAAAATTTTTTTTAAAATTCCGGATTTGCTAGATTTTGCCCAGTTTGGCTGAATTTCCTCCCTGGTGAATGGGAGGCTTTAGTAAGGCTCCTGAACTTTCTTCCTCTGGGAGGAGCTGTAGCTTTGTGGCCTCAGAGGTGACTGTGGGAACTGAAGTTTGAACAGTGTCGCAGGGCGAGAAAGTCGGTGTCTGCCTCTGTAGAGGAGTCCGTATATCATGGGGCAAATGCGAGATAGTGACTTTTTTCTTTCTGTTGCATTACTTACAAAATGGAGAAGGACGCATTATTTTTCAAATGACTTAGATTTAGTAATAAATAAATAAAATCGAAGTTCTTGGGTATGGATCTCAAAAATCGCTAATGGGAGAAGCAGAGACTCGGGGTATTTTGAGAGTCCATGTGTTCTTTTCCGAGGGGAAAAAAGGTAAAAAAGTTAAGAGAACAATGTGTGGAGGCAGGATGAAAGTCAGCTCTTAGATGACTCAAATTCAGTCAGTTCAGCTAGTATCAGTTCTGCAAAGGTACAGATGCTTTTCCAGTATATTGTTGCTCTTTCCTCTCACTTCTCCCTGCTGCCCTTTTAGACTTTTATACAGTGCTGGTTCTAAGAAACAAGCTTAGCGTGGATGTGCGCAGCACTTGGTGTTGGCGAGGCTGCTGAGTGTAATGGATGACAAAGGGAGGATTTCCAGCCTTTGCTGGTTTCTGTCCCTGTATTCCAAGGCTGGGCTGCATTGTTCTTCCCTTTGGCTTGCCAAAAAACACTTTAGACACTGTGTATTGCAGAGATGTTTGTTCAGCACCTGCTGAGGTTTCTTTTGTAGAAAACTCCTATTTCGAAATCCATGCAGAGGTAGCCACCGGTTTTGGAAGTGGGAACCAACGTAGTGGCTCAAATAAATGGAGTGGGCTAAAGCTGGTTGCTGTTTCTGCTGGAAGGAAAGGTGTTTCTTTATGGTGGTGTGGGCAAATTAATCATTTCATTGCCTTCATGATTTGTCAGATGAAGATGAAAACAGAACACAAGAAAGCAGATGGAGTACTGCTTGTTCCAGACATTGTGCTCTATTTTGTAATAGGATGAGCATTTCAAAGCAAGTATTTCAGTTTTCTAAGGTGGTGGCTTTGGAAATGTGTGACGTGCCAGTAGTCATGGATTAAAGGTATGCAGTGCAGCAGTGTATCAGATCACTAGCTTCTAATACCCCCAGAAAGCTTTTCCTACTACTACTGTTGTTTCCCAGTCTCAAGTGGAAAGTTGAAATTTTTGGGGTGTGGGGTTTTTTTTGTTTGTTGGTTTTTTTGGGGTTTTTTTGTTTTTAATACGATGTTGAAATCCCCCTAATTTTCTGCTTGTTACGGCACTACTGGAAGTCACTCTGCCAAACCTACTGAGTTTGAGAATCCAAGGTGCCTCTGGAGGATGCCTTTCAGTAAAGCAACAGGTGGTATTGGCTTATCTGTGTTTTGGCACAAATGGAAAGAGCACACTAAGAAAAGGCTGAGAGTGAAGTTAATCTGAAATACAGTGCTAATCAGGATAACTAACAATGCAATGTGATGCTTATGCATACTTCTAGCACCTGTATATGAACCAACTGGTTTCAGATTCAGAGGTTGTATTTGGACAATTGTCACTAGACCGTATTGTGCCTGATAATGGTGGAATGTAGTCTATAAAAGACTTCCAAGATATACAAACTATAAAGAACTGGGTGGGTAACTGCCTCCTAGGAGACTTCATAGTCTTTCTTTCTGAATACAGCTTGACAAGGATATCTTTAATTATGGCTTACAAGTATACTTCAGAGAAACATTTGTTGTCTTAAGAATTGCACTTAGTGCAATCTGTTATATATTTTATTGAAGTACTTTGCAGGAGAACAGGTCCCTTTGTATTTATTTTCAAGGCATCTTTCATTCTGGCAAGATGCTTACTTGTACAGTGTACTGAAGAATTTTTATTAGTGTGTTCCAGTCTTTCTGAATCGGATAATTGTTTTTTCTGTTCCTATTAGTCTTCAAAAACTGTTGTAACTTGAAAGGGTCCTTCTATTCAACATGAAAGCAATAGTTAAGTGTAGGAGGATGTCCTAATAATGAAATTGTTAAGAGTTATTTTCACTGTCACTGCTCATACTTGTGTTCTGGAGTGCAGGTGGCTATCCTTGTATTCTTATTTGATGCACAAATATTTCAGCTACATGCCAGAGGAACACAGAAGGCAGCAAATACTCTTTCTGTGGCCTAGTTTTGATAATACAAATAAGCAACCTGCTTATTAAATATTAGGGTTTATGTTCTTAACTTTAAGTATGCATCTTGTGTGACTGGAAATTTCCTTTGAATATTGATTTAAAGCTGTTAGAAGATTACGTGTGGAAATAACCTAGTGTTCTAAACATTGCTCTGTGGTACTTTTGACGTTAGTCAAATGACCATCATGATTATTTGGGTGAAATCATTAAATTACATAGTGCTAAACCAGCTAAAAATAGTGAACTTGACCATACAGGGGGTGAAAATTAGTTGGGTTGTTGTTTTTTTTTAACTTTTGAGTTGCTGTGAGAAACTTGCATCCAGATAATGTCAGTCAGAACATTCTGAACTGAATGTTTTGGCCTGAAACACCCCTTTTTTCTCTTATTTCCTCATTCTTTTACTGTTTTTAAATAGCTTTGTTCTTTTAGGACCCTTTTTATGAAAGCACATATCTCATTTACTGTGTAGTGTTACAAGTCATGAAATAAATATTGAATCAAAATAATGTATTTGCCAAAAGCGGCAAATACACCATGTTACTAGGTGTGTTTCAACTGACTGTTGTTAGTTTGTTTGTGTTCCAACAGCAGCCCCCTGCATCCTCCCCAGCTGTGATGTTACACAGGGAACTGGGTCTGATGGTCATAGCTTTTTGCATTTGGAGCTCAGTCTTCATCTCAATATTATTAATCTGCCACAGAGCATGACACACTTAATGTATCTTGTTTTCTTACCTTGACTATTGTCCTAGACAGCATTTAAAATACAAGGGTTCTTTTCATTCTTTACGAAGCAAAGCTGTGAATACCATGCTCTTAGAAGAGGAGACACCAGAGTAATAGTTGCTGAACTGAGAAAACAAAGAAGGAACATCCCAGTTTATTCCAAGGATAAGGCTTTTATTGGGTTATGTGGCATTTAGCTTGTCACAAGTAGCATCAGAATTGTGCCAGCCCTGGTTCTGTATTGAAAAGGAAATTTGGCATTCCTGTCTTTTCAGTGAACTAAAATGGCATATCCTTGTCTGTCTAAAGAGATCCACAGAATCAATTAAGAGTACTAACTTCATTACCGTGTAGGAGAAACTGTTTGCATGGATACCACCATGTGGTAACTACAGGAAAGTACTTGAGAAAAAAAATAATTGAGTAACGGGAATGGGAATAGACTTACCTTCTGATTATACATTTGGACTTGTTTATAAGCACAAAGTGATAGTATATAGTATTGTATATGGTCTCGGTTTTTACAAAACTGTCTATATTTGAAGGAAAGAGTCCTTATGTTGAAGCATGTTGCTCATTTGTGTATGGGAAGTTAGGAGATTGCTTGTCTGGCAGGTATCTCATTTGTCAAGTTAGTTTAACACATCGTTATTCTTTGAACCAGAGACTTTTCTGTCAAAAGCAGTTACTGTTGCCAGTACTCTAAGGGTAGAGGTGCCTTTTTTGCTCTCCAGTGTTCTTCGAGTATGAAAGTATTGTGTTGGTGACAGAATGTCTGATGGTGATTAATTCTTATGCTCTGGGTACAATTTATCAAAAGACTGGTAAGAAACAAACAAGCAATTCATGTTTATTTTTTTAAAATCTTAGTAACAGTTTTTAGTTGAGAGTTACTCAGAAAAAGGTTCATCTGTGGAAGTTTGTCATCATTATATCCAATATAATTTCAGTTCCCATACCTTTTTTCCTTCTGTTCACTGGGCTTCATTCTGCCGTTCATTACGCAGGTTCTCTTTTCCTTTGCAAATTCATTCTTTGCCTTTCCCCATTTCATTTTGTTGTCCCCAATATACCTGCATATTCAGATATTCTTAGACAGTTTTTATCATACAGATCTGTTACATAAATGAAAGTGGAAAATCTGTGCTTATAAAATAAGAACCTGAAAAATACTTCAGGTACTTAAATGTCTAGATTTTACAATGCAAGGAGATGCCAATGGATATTGGTAATACCCCATCCTTTTGTCAATTGTCAACAATATTTGCTGTTACTTTCCACATATTGTGTCAGACAGTGGGGGCAATCTGGTTGAATTTGGAGGAGGTACTGGGAGTCAGTTTGGGAAGCAAATTTCCTTTCTCCCTCAGCCTCCAGCAGTGTGTTGATACCAGTTCCTGAACAGAAAAATTCTCTAGTTTCTAAGTTAACAGCTGCAGAGTTTCAAACGAGGATGTGTCAACTCATCTGTGCAGGAAAGAGAACCTTCTTCAGAACAGTTGCAAGACTGGAGCAATTTCATATATTTAAACCTTTTTTTCCTGATTATGTCTTTAATTAGAGTTGGCTGGGCACAGCTTTGTGGGGTTTTTTAACCATAATTCTTTATCACTCTTTGAACTCTGGAAGTTTAGAATGGCAAAATAAAATTAGGAGTACTTGGGTTCTTCTACTCTATGTCTATGAAAAAGGCTTTTGAAATGGAGGGAAGGAAAATGCAGGAGAAATTTGAAAATCAAACTACAGAATCATGTATGCGCCTGCATTAGACAGTGTTTTTTTCAGAAACGGGAGAGGAGATGAAGTAAATTTTTCCAAATAAAAAGTTTTTCAAAATACTACTGAAATGAAAAAAGAATAAATCAGTTTGGTATTCAAAGAAAAAGGTATTGACTAACGGCAACTGCATTGTGTTTACAGAGTTACAGGAAATTATGGCATTCATTTAAGTGAACGGCTTGAGCAGTAAGTGTCTTGCCTCTTGCAGCAGTATAGCTATTCTAATTTTCTGTATTCGGGGGAGAAATGTTCTCTGGGGTAAAGTATACTATTAAGAAAAAAATGGACCTGTTAAGGCTTCTCATTGTTTCTTCCTCTCTGCAGGCTTATAAGGATTTGGGAATATTCCATCTCTGGAGGCTGCATTTGTGAGGGACCGAGCGCCTTTGCCTCGTGACTTTTGGCATCAGTAGGGAAGAGTCAGATTCTTTTAGGCCTCTTTTGTGCCTCTTGCAGGAGGGGGGGCAGCTGTGCTGACAGCTGTGACCACTTGTTGCTCCGTGGTTTGGGTTTTGTAGAATTGCGGTCCTTGCCGCCTGCATTTTTTTTCCTCCTTTCTTCAAGGCATCAGGTTTTCATGTTTACTTGTTAGATGGACTTAATCTAGGATCTGAGTCACTTCTATAATTTGGTGTTGGCTAAGTCTGTTTGTTTGTTTTGTTTCCTGCTTTGATATGCTATATGGGCCTTCTAGGCCCCATTTGGAAAGGCTTAGATTAAGTCATTCAGTGTTACCTGGAATACTAATTACAGCACACTCTTCTCCAATGCCCTTAACATGTTTTCTCAGACAGTAGAGAGATCTTAATATAAATTCACAGTTAGAGGAATGGCTAAGTATTCTGCTATCCTTGGTGGTACCAAATTTCTTTTTCATAGCTACCTTCTATCCAACAGCTGCCGTCATAGATGGTTTAGAAACTTCAGCGTTATGATAGGAACCTGTTTCTCCAGCAGCTTATTAAATTGGCTTCTGCTGAGTTTATTTTCTCTTTCATATTACTAGGAGAGGATTGATAAAGATTAATTCTTGTTTAATATCTGCGATTACAAATATCTAACTGCATGGTTAATTAGATTCCTTTAAAATTAAAGAGCATTTAAATGTTAGAATGGCAAAAGGAAATTGGGTGTTTATAATTAACAGCTGATTCTTGTTTTGGGGGCTAGAGAGTGGTGGTAAGTCAGTCCAGCTACATGCTGCACTTCTTACCCCTATTCAATATCGCATACCTAGTGCAGTTAGGCTGTGGTTGTTTGGAGGCCTTGATAATGTTGTATTTTTTCAGATGACTCACCCATGTCCTCCTACTCTTCCTGGCCCTTAAGAATTTTCATTCTTTATTTTCTTAAGCTCTGAATATATTTGTTACAGTCAATCAGTAGTTCAATCCAACAAATAGTATAGGGAATCCCAAAAGAAAGTTCATGTCCAGTACATCTGTCCATACATTGTTCGCTTGCTTTTTTAATTTTGCTATTTTATTTGTTTGATTAAGTGAGTAGAGAAGGTGTGGGTTGATTTATTTTATCTTAGTTCCCTGAATGTCTTCAAAGGCAACTCCGTATTAAAAAAAAACCAAGAAAACACACTTTTCAGAATTCATGCTGTTGGCAGATCAACTATCATCTGATGAGAATTCAAGATTTTGTATCACATACGCAGTGGAAAATACTGTTTCAGTCAACACTGCTGGATAGTGGGAATAATGTCTTTTTAATGTTAGAAGAATATGGATAAGATTTTCAACATGTTGCTCTCTAAGCAAGCTTTTGTTTAAAAATGCACTGTTCGTTGGCTTGGGCTGATAGAGATTGCCTTATTTTAAATTGGAACTGTTAAACACAGACTTTGTGCCCAATAATGCTTGTAATTGAGCACAAAAGGGCCTGAAAGTTGCAGGGGGAGGGAGAAGGCTGGAATGAAAGGGGTTCAGTGAAGGTTTTGTTTCAACATTAGACACCTGGATGCTTTCTGTGGGACACACTGATAATTACCAAGATGATGGCATCATACTGCCTGTAGAGTTCGTGAAATTCAGTGGGTCGCTACTGATTTTATTTATCTGTTTTTAAATGAGCCACTGGAAATACATCTGGTACAAAAAATGAGCCTTAGCTAGTGGTTAGTATTTTAACCTTTTTGAGATTTGAGGATTAACAATATTCATCTTCTGAGTCACCCTGACACTTGGGCAAGGTTCAGGTGGTTGTTTTGCATGCAGGTGTTCAAGTCCGAAAAGAAACTGAAACTGAATTGTCTGTGTCTCTTTAGTTCTATGGTATCTGATTGACCAAATCTTTGCAAAGCTGAATAAAAAGTGAAAATACAGTTGTCTATTGAAGACTACCTCTATTGCATGTTGGTTGGCAGTTGTACTGTCTAAAAACTCACAGTTTTGACAGGAGGCCATGAAAAAGATGAGGTAGAGAGAGAAAGAGTGATGATGAAGTAAAGAAGTGGTGGTCCAGACTGGCAAGCAAATTAGGTGGGGTGAGGTGAACAGGAGAAACACTGTAATCAAGAAAATGGGGTGGAAGGGGGCCCGTACCAACCATAATCACATAAATTTGGCAACAAGGAAGAACAGGTCAGAGATGTGAAACTTGGGACGGCCTTGCTGCAGTCACCGTGGGTGGAGCTCAAGATTCTGAGTGGAGGGAAGAAAGCAAAAAGAATTATGACTCTGGACTTCAGGAAAGCAGATTTTGGGTTGTTCAAGGGGCTTGCTGGGAAGAGTCTTATGGGAGAAGAGAGATCCAAGAGAGCTGGTTGGCATGGGGGTTTTTTGGTTCAGGTTTTGTGGTGGTTTTTTTGGGGGCCGAAGGCTGGGTGTTGTTTGTTTTGAAGGATCACCTCTTCCAAGCTCAGGAACGTCCATCATGACAAGCAAGAAAGCAAGTAAAGGTGGCAGGAGGCCTGCGTGGATGAGCAAGGAGTGCCTTGACAAAACATAGACATAAAAAGGAAACATAAGGGGGTGGAAGTAGGGAGAAGTGACCTGAGAGTCTAAACATGCAAATAAAGGATTAGGAAAGCCAAAATCCACCCAAAGTTAAATTTGACGAGAGAAGTGAAGAGCAACAAGAAACATTTTACAAGTACACCAGCAGCAAAAGGAAAAGGAAGGCTAGGAGAAGTGTGGGTCTGCTGCTGAATGGAACAGGGTACCTAGTGACAAACCGTGTGGAAAAGACGTGACAAACTGTGTGCACAATGCCTTCTGCACCTCAGTCTTTACTGTTAAGACAGATCTTCAGGAATGCCAGCCCCCTGAGATCATTGGGAAAGTACAGGGCAAGGTAGATTTGCTCTCAGTGGAGGAGAATCCGGTTCGGGAATATTGAAACAAACTGGATAGTCCATGAGCCATGATGGGGTGTACCTGTGAGTGTTGAGGGAACTGGCTGAGGTAATTGCAAGGCTACTCTTGATAATCTTTCAATGATCATGGTGATAGGGAGAGGTGTCTGAGGGCTGGAGGAAAGCAAATGTCATTCCTGTCTTCAAAAAAGGCAAGAAGGAAAACCCAGGGACCTACAGGATGGTCAGCCTCGTATCAATCCCTGGGAAAATGATGGAGCAACTAATCCTGGAAATTACTTCCAGGCACATGAAGGCACATGCACTTTGTGTGCAGAGTGTTTAAGGCTGATTTGCCCTCTTCTTCCTCAGAGACTAAGTTGTCTCCGCAGCGCTAGTAAGCTGTTTTTCCTACTGAAGGAGACTCAGAACAAACAAGCAGACAGGAAGGGGGAAAGGAGGCTGTGGTGGGCTGACCTTGGCTGGCTGCCAGACATCCACCAAGCCACTCTCTCGCTCCCTCCCTTGCCAAGAACAGAGGGAGAAAATAAGGTGAAAAAACTCACGGGTTGAGATAACGGCAGGGAAACTGCTTACTACAGGCAAAACAGAGTTGATTTGTGGAAAATTAGTTTAATTTGTTGCCAATTAAAAGAAAAAAAAAGAGTAGGATGCGGAGAAACAAGGACAAAGCTGAAAACACCTTCCCCTTCACCCACCCTCCCACCCCCGCCTTCTTCCTAGGCTCAACTTCACTCCTTTTTTCCTCTTCTATCTTCTCCCCTGTGCAGGGGGATGCAGGGGTGGATGGGGAGTGGAGGCTGCGGTCAGTTCATAGCACTTTTTCTCTGCCACTCTGTCGTCCTCACACTTTTGCCCTGTTCCAGCATGAGTCTTTTCCATTGGAATATAGTTCTTCAGGAACAAACCGCTCCTGTGTAGGTCCCCCATGGGATGCAGTTCTAGCCAGGAGCTGCAGGAGCTCTCCATGGGCTGCAGCTTCCTTCACAGCATGCTCACCTGCTCCAGCATGGGGTCCTCCATGGGCTGCAGGGAGACAACCTGCTTCACCGTGGTCTTCTCCACAGGCTGTAGGGGAATCTGGCAGTTGGAGCACCTCTTCTTCCTCCTCCTTCACTGACGTAGTGTCTGCAGGGCTGTTTTTCTGCAGTTTTCCTCACTCCTCTCTCTTACAGTTGCTGTGCAGCATTTTTTACCCTTTCTTAAATACGTTACTGCAAAAGTGCCACCAGTTTTGCTGATGGGCTCAGCTTTAGCCAGCTGGAACCAGCTCTGCCTGCAGAGGCATGGCCCTTGATTTAATCTCACAGAGGCCACCCCTGGAGCCCTTCCACTGCCAAAACCTTGCCATATAAACCCAGTACGGATGTAGAGAGAGTTTTGTGTGGGGAAGCTGAGTAAAGCTGAGTCTGTGTTTATTCTTGTACTTAGACGTAAGCCGTGGCTGTCACATCTGTACCAGTGAGTTAGGCCAACTGTTTGAGCTGACCTATGAGAATTGAGTAGGGAAAGTGGAGTGGCTGAGATGCCAAAGAGGCCACGTGGAAGCAAGGAGCAGTCCCAGGGCTCCAGTAGGACAGCATGTCTGCTGTCAGCTCGCAGGGGGAAGGTAGAACAGAAATTGGTGGGTGCGGGTGAAGGCGGTGATCCAGGTGGCAGCTGCAAGCTGGATCTGCCCTTCCTCTTCTTTTTCTTGGGTCCGCATTTTACATGTTTGGAAGTCTTCTGGAAGCAGTGCTGCCCACTGCAGCTCTGAGCACTGTTCATTCGGTGGAACTAGTGCAGAGGCAAGTGGATGACTTCAGCAAGCTCCAGGAAGACAAAAAGGAGATGAGAGGGACAGAAGAACCAAGTACTGGCCAGATTAAGAATTCCTGGTGAAGAAGGACACTCAGCTGTGATAGTGAGAGCTTTGGGGGTGGACCTGGAAAGTGCCACAATACCTCTTGATGTGTGAAAGCACAATCCAATCGTAACAAATTTCCTTGAGATCAGTTGGTACTAGAAGTGGCTGTACTAAAATAAAAGGGCCGTGTAGCACAGTACTTTGACAAATTCACGCTGCTGACAGGGGAGGCAGTAAATCATCAGGCATTTTGTGAATGTTGTTTAATATTTAGTGAAATGTAAGTGACCATAACTTCAGTGGTAATTAGATGTCTTCACAAGCACTGAAAGGTGTATTTGCTATTCAAGCAGATAGATGTGGTATCTCTTTTAAAATGGTGTGGTCGAGAGTGTTTGGTAGCAGGGGTGGGTTTTTTTGGTCTTTAGTTCTTGGTCCAGAAGAAACAGAAAAATCGACTTTTGCTGTTTGAAGGCAGGCTTCTTCAGGAGGTAGATCCAAGAAGGGGTTGGAAAAAGTGGTAATCATCTGCCTTTCCTGTGCACGATGGCAATTTTGCAATGCAGTTGCTGGAGTGCAGGTCACCTGCCTGCATTTGGAATTGGCTGATTGACAGAAGAGGAAAATTGACATGAACTTTTAAGTAAGTGTCTCTCTGCAGGAGGTAGGCAGATGTAAGATGCAATCGATAAACTGCAAGAACAGTTAGTAAAGTACCAAGAAAGCTTGTGAAGCCTGCACAGACTTTTGAAGGCTATGGCATAAGAGAAGGGCTATTTGGATTGCATGTGGGAGAAGGGTCCAAAACAGAATGAAGAAATCACTTCTGCATAGAGGCCAACATAGGAAAATGCTTGACAGGATTTGTAGTCGCTGCCTGGAGGGATTGGACATGCCCTTTTTCAAAAGCTGTCAGAGGCTGAGCATCCACAGGCCAGGTGGCTGCAGAGCAGCTGTTGTTCATGGGATCCCAGTGGGAAGCAAAATGCTAGCCAACCTTTTAGCAAGGCAATATATCCACAAATAACCTAATTCTGTCAGAGCTTAGTCCCTGGGGGCCTAAGCAATGTTCCCAGCCTCCTTCACTGGGATGCAACCTGTAATATTTTATCTTCCCAAGGTGTTTTTCTTCCTGATGCTTTTTTTACTGATCTTTAGGTGAAGCTGGTAGCCAGGTTTTTTAAATCCCCCTTAAAGCATCTATGTGTATGCAGAGTGAGTGTTTTCAGTGAGCTGGACTATTCATGACAGAGGCACTCTGGAGGCTCTTGGCTGATGGCAGAGCATGAAAGATAGTGTAGGGAAGGGTGGGGGAATGGGGATGCAGCAAAACCCAGGCACGTAAAACGGAAAGAACTTAGCAGATGCTGAGCTGAGGCTCTAGGGAGAAGGTATACTCGTGTACAGTGGAGTGCAGGAAGGGTTTGAAAGGCTGTAGGAGCATAAGATATGAGGGGCTGGGGGAGTTGGAGGAGGTGGTGTCAGGAAAGAGCCTGTAGAGAACAGGGGAGCTGTAGGTTGTTGACTGAGATGGATGAGAGGATAAGAGGAGCCTGGGGGTTGAGTGGATGGAGCTTCAGCTGAGAAGTGTTGAGAGGACGTAACAATTTTCACTACATACAGGACTACATTAACAGCTGAGACTGGTGATTGTCCCATCTATTCAGCAATTGTGAGACCACATCTGGAATAGTTTCCAGTTTGGGGCTCCCCAGAACAGGATGGGCATTGACATACTGGAGCACGTTCAGTGGAGGGCCGTCAAGATGATTAGAGGGCAGGAGCACATTAAGTAGAAGGAGATGCAGAGGGAACTGGGTTTGCTTAGCCTTCAGAAGAGAAGGCAAAGGTGAGATGTGGTTGCTGTCTTCAAGTCCTTTATGTGATGGTATAGAAAAAATTGAGCCAGGCTTCTTTCAGAGGTACACAGTGAAAGGAGAAGCAGCAATGGGAACAAACTGAAATGTGGGACATTCTGGTTAGATATTAGGAAGGATTTAAAAACAAACAAAACCCCAAAACCAACAAAAAAACAAAGCACAAAACAAAAAACCCCAGCATAAAGTTAGTTAGATTCTGGAACGGGTGTCCAGAGACATTGTAGTCTCTTCACTCTGTTACTCAAGATTGGGTTGGACAAAGCCTTGATCAGCCCAGTCTGGTTGGCCCTGCTTTGGTTCTGAGTTTAGACTGGCTGACCTCCAGTATTCCCTTCCAGCCTAGATGGTTCTGTGGGTCAGGATGGGGGGGGCCGGGTAAGAGCTAGAAGCTGTGGCGTGGGAGGGAAAGCTCTGGAGTTGAGGTCAGGAATCAAGGTACAGGAGCTATTAGTGGGAGGTTTGGGTTATGATGGGGTCCTGCTTGAGTCCCTGGTTTGAGAAGACAGGCATAAAAAACTGCCTCTCCTGTCATCTATCCTGACTCTCTTTTTTTTTTTCCCCCTGCTGTTGGAAACATAGTAGTTACATCTCACTTACCATTGTTTTCTCCTTAAGGGCCCAACTCACGTGCATTGAAATTGCAGCCTTCAAAATTAGGTCTTAAATGCAAATATTTTTATCCTGCAGAGTCAGTAGCAGAACTGTTAATCTGCAAGTTGCATTATTTAAACTGACGTTCTCCTTTTTTTTTTTTTTTTTTTTAATTGTGACATCACAGCATAGCACCACTATCTATTTAGATGGTTTGGGGTTTTTTTAGACTTTGAATAGCCAGTGCAGAATTGCGTGTGCATTCCTAGCTAACTCTGCGCTGGCATAGTATTAAATGCACACTAATTACAGGAAAGATTTTCTTCTTTTCCATCTTTGGATGCACAGGATAGTCCCGGTTTTGAGCTGCTGTCAGCCTGGGCTCAGCATGACTTGAATTATTGATGAGGGACAAGCAAAGATGGTTTACCAGTGGTCCAGAACTGCTCAGCTGTCTGCAGTTACTTATACTGATCCTACCCCAAGATTTTCCTCTTGACTGTATGTCTGAGAGGTGGAGGACAGATTTATTTTTCTTTGTCATATGTGTGTCAAAAAATACAGTGAATGTAAAAATAAAAATAAATTGTACTTATTTGTGTCTTACAGTTTTTAACACTAAATCTTAACCTGTTAAAAAGTTCTTACGCATCGTTGAGTTGTATCTCCAAATTAAAAGATTTTATTTTCTTGCTTCTAGGAAATTGAAAAATGAACTTCTGGAAGTGAGAAGGAAAGGTGGAAACCATCATTGTCAACAGGACAACAGCAGGGTCTGTGTTCGTTGTCAGAAAAGCCTGGGCTTAATCTTTGACAGAGGAGACCTGTGCCAAACCTGCAGACTTCGAGTTTGCAATAAGTGTCGTGTTGTGGGAACTGATGGGCAGTGGAAGTGCTCAGTGTGTGCCAAGATTGCGTAAGTTGTGCAGCTTTCATAAATACGCTTAGAGATTACGGCTGCGTAAGTAATTGTGTGCTGGTGTCGCTGTTTAACATCCCCTTAGCACAAAAGCGTATGTGTAGCAAGTACACAAGGGAAGAGGCTTATCAGTTGGTTTTATTTGCTGCACTATTTTGCAGTATCTTTTTTTCTAGTTCCAAGCCAGTTTCAACTAGCTTGCTTTCTAAAGAGAGCTGCAAGCATCACAAATACTAAGCTGTTGGTGGGAAGTACTCTGAAGACGACAGAAAATCAGTTACAAGCCAGTGACAGTCTAATCACGTTATGAAGACATAAATGTAAGAATCAAGTAATTAAAAATTAACAAAATGGAATTAAGAACAAATGATGTCTGTGTGTTCTGACTGATGTGGTAGGTGGAGTTGGGAGGAAAGAGAATGTAAAACGTGTGAGTCCAAGGACTTCAAACCATGTTTCTATCCTTGCTTTTTGCTGTGTTTATAGTAACAGAACATCTCTGCATGTAGAGAGGAGGTTGTATTTATGATACCTCTATTAGCGACTGTTCTAAAGAAAATTGTGCCGTTGTGTGAGCTAAAACAAAAGGGGATAGGCTAATCTTCACATTTCTCACTGTTGGAATATTGAGCATGGAGACGGAGGGTAGCAGATCACAGTGCTGAAAAGCAGAGAATCTATATTCTAACACAGGATATCAAGTGAATAAACAAAAAAAGATGTTATATGTTCAAAGATACTTACTTGGTGTATACTTGGAAGAATGGTTCACTTGATTGATATGGTAATATGGGATTGTGTAGCTTGACTCAGTAAGATAACCATGAAGGAAAGGAGAAGTGTATTGGGCAACAAAACTCGGTTATGTATCCTGATGTAAGAACTAGAAATCAGGAAGATAAGGCTTTTTGTAAATTGTATCAGAGAGTGAACCCAAATTGCTAGTTACGTCAGACTTTGTCTACCAGGACAGATGGTGGAAAATTAATACAGCAGGACATGGAGCTTAGGGTTTGTGTCTTTGCATTTTAGCTTCAGAAGGCTAACACCTGTTTTTAGCTAGATGCCTTAACCTTCTCTGCACCCAGTGGGGGACATCCAGAGGACAACATCTCACCTCTTAAAATGAAAAATGTTCAAGGGCTTGATTTTCTGAAATGGTTTTAAATTAGTAGGAGCCTGGCTGAGCTCCTTGTAGTTTGCTTCAGCCAGTTCCTGAAGTGGACTCGGTGCTGTGCCTTTCAGAAATGATGGGGTGCAGGTGGGATGACAGAGTGGCGTATGACACAGTACTATTTAAAAATGAAGAAAGGAAGAACAAGGGATTTGTGGACTCTGTCAAGTTACCTTTAATTCCTCTAAAAATACAGAAACAAATGATTGCTGTGCTACTTGAAAGCCAAGAGATAACAGGATGATGAGTAAGAGCTGGCTCAAGAACAAATAATGTCAAAACAAATTTAATTTCCTCCTTTGATAGGGTGACAGACCTTGTGAACAGGGGAGAATCTGTTGATGTCTTATAACTTAAGTGAACCTGTTGCTGCTTTCTCTGTGACATTCTACTAAGCTGATAAACAAGGAGAGCTATGCCCTGGAATAAACTCTGTCAATGTGATGGCAGACCTGCCTGGAGAATTCTAAAGCTCTGTTCTCAGAGTGGTTAGGGACATTTCACTGTCAAAAAAACCCCCCAAAACAAGCAGTGGTATAGAGCAGAATATTTCCTGGCTTTTTGCTGATAAGTATTTTAGTTAAGGACTTTGATGCAGCAGATGAGTTTGCCAGTTGCACCTGCAGGTGACATAAAACTGAGAGGTGCTGCAGGCATGCTGAAAGACAGCATTAGGATTCATAATGATGCTTACAATTTAGAAAAGTGGTTTGAAGGAAGAGCAACCGGTGGCTCCCTATGGGCACGTGGAAGCACTGTGTTTAGCCAAAAATGCAGCTGCAGAAACATAGAATGATGATAAAAACAGCTTATGCAGCTGTTTGTTAGGAAAGGATCTGGGTATTGTACTGAATGAAAAACTGAACATGAATCAACAGTATTTTCCACTGTAGAAAAGTCCAGCACCACACAGGGATGTACAAGCAGAATTACAGCCTGTAAAATACATGACGCAATCCTGTTTTATGTGAAGTATTCTGCCAAGTTTTGTGTGGCGCACTTTATGTTGGCCAACTGGAGAAAATTCAGCAGAAAATAATGATCACAATCGTAGCACGCAGTATGTCCAGAGTAATGGAAGGAGTCAGAAGTGTTTGGCCTAGGCAAGAGAAAAGTGAAAATAACTGAGTTTTAAATCTGCAAAAGGCATCTGTGTTGTGGAGCCGTACAGGCTTTTCTACCTACTCTCTTGGGATAAGAAAAATAATGTGATCCTTAAATTGCAGTGAAAGGAGTTAGGTTAGATGGTATTAATGTTGGTACAATGGAGAGGTTGCAGAATCTGGTTTTAAAAACAGGTTGGATAAACTTGTCTTGGGAATGATGACATCAGTGAAGGTTCTGTTTCGGGGCTGAAGGATGGATGAGGTAACTTCTCAAAATAGATGCCACCCCTGTTTCTTGTGACTGTGCTGCCAAGCAGTGGTCCTAGAAATAATCTTGGAAGTTGGTTCAGGTTGAAGCTTGCCTCAAAGTTACTAGAAACCATGGTGTAATTTGTTTGCAAAGTGCTAAGCTTTGAAAGTGCTACAGTTTTGTCCTTGTTGGGTATCTTTATTAAGTTGAAATCTCTATCCTTTCTTTTTCTTCATATGCAGTGTTCTTGCAAGACTATAATGACAGTTAATGATCTGTAAAATGCCTTTTACATTGCTAGGAGTACACAGGGAGATTATCTTCTGTGTGGGCAGTATAGAGATGAAAGTTTGAGATAGGTGTTTCGGTTAAATTATTGTGTGTAATTTAAATTCTTTCAGTTCTGCTTTCCTCTGTCTCACTTAAGTGAGAAATGCAGGGAAAATTAGAATTTTTGGGCTTTTTAAACTGTGTTTGAAGGAGGAGCTGGTTAAGTTAGGGCCTTTGGCAAAATTAAAAGGCAGATGGTAAGGAAAAGAAAACGGGAATCTGGTGTTAAGAGACAGTTACGCTGTGTAAGTAGCAAACAAAAGGCAGGAGGAGACAAATAAGCTTTTATCTCTGTAGTATTGATCTGCATACAGTGTTTGTGTCTGTCAAATTGCATTGTTTCACTGTGCTAGTGGCTTTGCAAAAAGTGTTAGGAAACCTTTTTTTTTTTTGCCCCTGTCCTTTTCTTCTGGCAACCTTGATGAATGAGACCAGGTTAATGTTGGTATCTGTACAGACTCTAGCACTGGCTGCGCTGTTCCATTAGCAGAGCCAGGTTATACCGTTGTTATAATGTGTATGTATGTTGTCATACATACTGTGAGACCGTTAAAAGACAGGGAGGAGGATTTGTGGCCTGCGTGAATTCTTTCCAGTTTTGGTGCTATACTAGTTCTTGGCTGTTCTGCCAAAATTGTCCTCAAGAATGTCTATTAAGTGCTGCTTAAGGTGATGGTGATAGTAGTAACCTGTATATGTAGTCATCAGTTATACCTGCGGGAATATGTTCAGAAGCAAGTTTTCCAGAACTGCTGGAAAGCTTACTGCATTGCATCTGGTGTCAGTGAAGAAGGTCTGATATTGGGTGTTGAGTGTGTTCGTTCAAGGAGAGATTGACAAGTACCACAGAAATCGCTACAGAAATCCCTTGAATTACACAGATAATCCAAAATGGTTGCTGAAACAAAGAATGTCTTGTGGCAATAAAAGAAAATGTAGATAACGTCATCCAGCTTCTGCCTGTTGCTTCATTTAATACATTTTGATCTTTCCTTCCTTCTGACCGTCTTGACTTCACTTACAGCACAGAAGTTTGGGATACCTGTAGTACAGCAAAAGGATGTTCTGTCACATAGCCTGGAATCAAATGTTATCATTGCTGTAACATTTTTAGTAGGTTCATGTCCAGCTACCAAAAAAACCAAAAAAAAAAATTAAAAAAAGATGGTGGGAAACTTCAAGTATGCTGACTTTGACTTGAGGATCAGATAATTTCAAGATGCTAATTTTTAGGGATATGGTAAAACACAGTAGTATTTTCTGAACAAATTCGAAAAAATTACATAGTAGCATGATGGTAGCTGTAGGGGTGAGGTACCAGTTTGTTTAACAATACAATATAAAAGCTCATCTGTCAACCAGAACATCTTCATCTGGCAACTCCCACCATGGGAGTTATTACCAGCTTGAATATAAAGTTGCAAGATAAAGTGTTCAAAGGTCAAGAAGGGTTAGAGCCAAGTCTTCTGTCAGATTCTTAGTTCTGCAGTTCCTGAGGGCAGAGGACAAGACAGTCTTTATTTATGTTATTGGGTATTTGATGGTCATGTTGTCGTATTTAATGAGGTAAAGTGAGCCTGTATATAGCAAGACACTTGATGGAAGAGGAAGCCTTCTGCTCCATTCCCTGCATACAAGGAACTAAGGTCGTCAGGGGCTTTCAAACCTAGGTGCTGAAAGACACACTTTCCATTAAGGTCACTTTTTTCCCCTGGATATTCTTAAAATATGGTGAGTTTATGTTTTAAATTTGATGTCTAAAATGATCAGTAGGTTGAGGGAAACCACGTTCTTAAAGCTGACAAGCTGATTTTGCATCTTGATGCTGTCTTTACTTCTCATGACAAACGTGTCTAGATATCTGTGAACAATGCCTTTATTTTGATTGAGTTCTTTGGCAAGATAAAATGCCTAGGTGGTCCAAGTTATTAAAACAGAACAAAGCAGTAATGGGAAATCTATCTTCATCTCTGAAATAATTATGTTGTCTTAAAATGTCATGAAAATTCATCAGTATCTTAGTAACGTGTATTCCCATTAGGAGCCTAAAAATAGAGGCATTTCAAATGTTTTAGTATGCAAATGTTTTTCAGATTTCTTATAATTTCTTTTCATTTTAGTAACTTCTAAGCAAGTTTGTCTTCTTTTAAGGGGGGTCAAAAATTTCTATTTAATAGCCTCATAGTATATTAAAAATTACTATGGAATTAATTTATGTTATAGAAAACACTCTGTGGAATTGAGTGCGGGTTTTTTCCCCAAAAGAAATGATTAAAAGTAACAATTGGGACTTTCCATCTTAAATGGAAGTTTTATAATTGGGCATTTAACTATGAAGTGTCTTGCAAAAATAAGAGTGGAAAATAACCAGCTTAGTATTTGGCAGAGATAGGCCACAGGTTATGTTCCATTTTTAAACAGAGCAGCACGTTAGTGAAGTTAATCCATTTAGTAGAAGATCATAGAGGGAGGAGAAGCATGAAACGATAATGTACTCCCTCTTACATGATGACTAGGTGGATCAGTAATTAATATATAAGGACTTTAGCAGATACCTAAAGTATTTAGTACTAAGCCTAGCTACTTGAACATGATTTTTCTTTAAAATTCTCCTAGTCATTTTGAATATAGAAAAGAGCAATCATGCAAAAAATGCTACTATTGCAATTTGTAACACTGTTTTCCTTCTTTCTTCTGAAGCTACTGACTTCAGAATCTGTTGCACGCCTCGGAAGGCCAGTTTAAACACTGTTTTGGTAGAACACATGCAAGTTTTTTACTTTGTATGCTATGTGCTAATTGAGAAAGTACAGTAAAGAAAATGCATGCATGTACCGTGATTTATAGTCAATAGGGACCTTGAACCCATTTTAAGAACAACAAAACCAAACCTGTTAGCACCAATTTGATGTACTGTTGGGTAAAAGCCCTTGTTTCTTTTCCTACTGAAGCAATTATTTAATGGGGAAGGATTCATTTAAGTCCTGCATCAGAAATAGAAGAAAGATGCACTGTCTCAGTAGGAAAGACAGTCTCCCTTTGTCATAATTATAAATGCATGAAAAGAACATTATTATAAGACTGCTTAGGTCTCGCTTTCCAGTTTTTGATTCAGAATGTCAAATGCAATTTGAAATTCAAGCTTCAAGTCAGAGACTTAGGCAATCATTTAATCTGAATTCATTTCTATTTATGTGTAGAACAAAAATTGTTTTAATAGGTACTCCGGACATGTATGAATGATTAAGATAACAGGAACAGTAGTCTTCTCTGTGAATTGTTCAGTAGACATGAAAAATACGTCCAGTATTGCTGCACTAGAAATTCAAAGCTGCAAGGCTTAGGGGGTTTCCTGTTGTTTCATTAGAATGTGGTATTTTTGTAGAGGTGATCAGTTGGGTAAGGACGTTTTTGCAAAAGAGGACTGCCAGCTGAAGTCAGGATCCCAAGACTGACAACAACATTGATGATAATAAGGACAAAGCTCTGAAGTGAAGGATGAGGCCTCTAGACTTGTTCCACGTTGTGCTCGCAAAGGCTGGCTATTGATAGCTATTGTTTTTTCCCTTATGCTGTGGATAACAGGATTGGCTAGAGGGGTGAAGCACTTGGCTAAACAAGGCAATACTCCCTTTATTTGCCATGTTTTGTGCCTCAGTTGAGGCTGCTGTCTGTGTTTTACCTCAGAGCTGGGTCTCGTGGTGAAGTCAGAGCGGGATGGATGTGGGTCTCCTCAAAGTAGCCCTGCCCAAGGAGTTGGCACTTTGACTTAAAATGTGGATGGTGTTACTGCTTAGTAAGATCAGCCAGACGATCTGTTCATCATGGTTAGCTGAACCGGCACATGGTTCAGCTCCATTGGTGTGGTGGCTGTCACGCTGCCTTGCCTGCTCAGGCCTGCAAAAGAGACCATTTACACCCTCCTCTTCCCTTGGGGGTCTGGTTTGTGTTTGCCAGAGCCTGCGGCGATGACCCTGAACTTTCTTGGCTAAGCAAGAGGTGGCCAGTTGTGTAATCAGGGGCTATTTAATGGTGGCAGGTTACAACCTGCAGAGAGAGATTACTAGGAGATGTAGATTGCTTGTTTATCCTTTGCCAGGACATAGAGGGATCAGTTGTTGAATAGATTAACCTATCTGTTCCCTGAACAGCCTTACGCGACTGCGAGGAAGAGGAGTGGGAGCTCCGTAGTTACGATTACAAGGGGAGGAGAAAGTCCTTTGCCACAGTTCTCCTGCCTCACTCCCATTCCCCTCTTGCAGGCTGCTTCGCTCCCAGCGTGAGGAGTAGGAGGGGTGGTTGGGATGGCAGGGCATGCGTGGGGACAGAGAGAGGGAGACTGATGGTAAGCTCTAGGTGTGCGTGTCAACCGAACTACTGTGGAGTAGAGAAGGAGAGGAAGGCCCCTCTCCCAGGGATGGATGCTGAGGGAGGACCTTGTCTCTCCATCAACAGCACCCCTGCTGATCCTTCCTTGCACAGCCCAGCAGCCCTCCATCCTTTTCCTTCCCGGCCTCCTCCTGCAGCTGCCCCAACTGTCCTTTCCTTGGCTGGCAGCTCCTTCGACCTCTCCAGACCCCATGACCCTCCTTAATCCCTTGGTCCTGCTGCTGCGAAGCTGAATCTCCACGCCAGATTATATGACTAATATATGGTAAAACAAGCAGACACGCCAGTCTCAGCCACTGTTCCACCCAGGCTGAGGTCCCCTGGGCACTTGTGACACAGGAGGCACCAGAGAGGTTTTCTTTCCCTCATCACTGTTCAAATCTGGCCAGATAACTCTCCAGGGACCCTGTGGCAGAGGGGGCTGCCCCTCCATGAACCACAGCAGCCCAGGCAGGTGGCAGATTTCAGGGCTGAGTGTGGAAATAATTAGAAGTTTTTGCTTGTAAGAGCCTGTAGCTTTGTGTGGGGCAGCCCCTCACGCTGCTGAAACCCTGGGCGTATGTCACACCTTCTCCTTCGGGTTGTTCTGAGCTTGGAGAAGGGTGACAGTACTCGTCTGGATAAAAGGGGTGGGGAGCGCCCAGGCAGACCTTGATCAAGTTAAGCATTGCTGGTGAGATACTGGGGATGAATAAAGTCTCTATCCAAGGGGAAAATGGCACTTGTGGAGTTTTATGGGCAAACTTGGGAGTAACTGAAGAAAAAAAAGAATGAACTATGTTTTTCATACTGCAATGTAATATATCATTTATATTGCAATGGAACGTGATGGCATAGTCAAAGGTCTGAAAGGTTTATGGTTTGATATAAAGCATTAAACTTGTTGTAAGCCTTGGTATACGAATAACTGCGCAGAGAAGTGTGTGCTGTAAATAAATTGTGGAAGTGCACATTCAGAGAAAAACTGTTTTTTCGTACTAGCCAGACCGTGCATAGGTTCTAATGCAGTGAACCTTTTCCAGTGTTTGTGTCTAACAAAAGTAATTTAAAAATTATGAGTAGAAACGTAGAGATTTTATTTAATGCCTTGCATAATGACTGACTGATTGTGATGATGAATTATACAGGGCTTTGTCACTAGGAGTCTGCAACAACAAGATAAGACAATAATCTGCTATTTTTATGCTTGTGGTCACGTGTTTTGGATTTTGATTTTTTTTTTTTTTTTAGTGACTCATGCAAAGGTGCATGATTCATTAATAGGTTAGGAAGAACTGATGATATTAGGGTCTTTTACCAATGACAGGATCCTATTCTGTAACTCTTAGTATTTTACCAAGTCAGACTCTCCATTCGGGCATGACTCAAAAGTAATTTAATGGCAAAGATATTGATCAGTGCTCTAAATCTCTCTGCAGTAATTTTCATTCCCAAGAGACTAGGTTTTTTCTCTGCTGGAATAGGTTAGAAAGTAAGTTGTCTTATTGAGCATAAAGTAAGAAAGAACATGTCTGGAGCTAAATCAGTTTTTAATGGATTGGTTGGTTTGTTTATTTGCTTTTTATTTGAGTAGTAGCTTTTTGCCATCAACAGTATGTAGTGAGGCAGTAGAAATGGCGATGCTTTACCATAATGAAACTAATTCAGGAAAAAGCTATCAATCAGCATAAAAATATAGCTATGGAAAACAGCAATGCCAGTACAGGATTTCATAGTTGCTAGTATAAGTATGAGAATTTGAAATCAGAAAAAGGAGCGTTATCCAGAACAGTAGCAAAAACAAAAGTTCATTGCTCTGAACCTCCAGCACAGCTAATTCATAACAGCCCTATCATGTGAGGAAACTGCATGTAGCGGCAGCATATGAAGCTTGGAGATGAAAAATACATATAGCCTTGCAGCAACCTGTATATAATCAGACTGGGCCATGAACTGCTGACTTGGCTGGCAGGAGCTTTGGTGGGTGTTTTTCTCCCTCCATCCACTGTTGTTTCTACATCTCCTGTCAGTTTGGAGATACTGAAAACTGTGAGGTTGAGTAGTTCACTATCCAAGGAACTAGGAAGATGGTATGTTACATGTTTTCTACAGAAATCTGGTAAATGTGGTTGAAACACTTTTTTGCCAAGTAAATTTCTGTGTACTGAAAATTACTTTTAATTTACGAAGCAAGATGTTATTATTTTTCTGCTACATGTCCTACTATCCCAAGCTTTGCAATCAATCTTTTTACTTTTTATTTTGAACTGTGCAAATGTTGTCCATAATTTGTAAGTGTGATAGTTGAATGATGACTTAAGGGTTTAAGCAGTAGCTTTGGTTGGCCAAGTTTGTTAATGTGCATGTCTCTGACTTTTTTTTGTTTTCCCCATATAGACAGCTACGGATAGTGACAGGAGAATGGTTTTTTGAAGAGAGAGCAAAGCGCTTCAAACAATCAAATGTGCTTGGAACCGATGTTGTCAGACAGTCTATCCTACACAAATTCCCAGGTAGGGACCGCAAGAGAGAGATTTGCTTGTGCTTAGCACATTCAAACCTTGTTTCCAGAGTGTTTGACTTGCATTTTATTCGTCGCTGTTGAAGGTGTAAGTATAATCGGTATTCTAATCTTAATTTCATTCGTATTTGGGTATTACTATGCAGTAATTTGTGAATGATTGACATATAGGAAAGGTAAGGTACAGATGAATGAAAAAGTATCTCTGTGGAGACAGAGTGCTGCTTAAAATCTCACTGTCCAAACAGGTGGGCAGTATTATTCACCTGCAAAGCCAGCAGCAGAGGCTTTAAAAGTTCATTCTGACTTCCTGCTAGAAAGTTCAGCTGTATGAAGAGATCTAAACCCAGCCATTTTTTTAACTTTGTCGCTCTTATTTGTGATGGTGGTGTGTAAAAAGTATTCGATGTTTCTTTGTCAACTCTGAATAAGCAAGATAAATGTTAACTCCTGTGCTGTATGCTGGAGCATGGGCTATATCCAGACTACTTGGTACTTCTCAGTTCTTACTTGATTTTCCTTTTGCCCAGATATCTCCAATAGATTGCACTTGCACTTTAAGGTACAGTAAACAGTCTGGCCATCTTGAATGAGCACAGCGAGTGTACCATGTTTATGAGCTGTTATTGTACCTTGCATGGTACCACAGGACTACTGATTTAAGAAAAAGGAGTTTTTCCTGAATCCTGATGCTTTTGTATTCACTTAACTACTTCCCTCTGCACAGAAAAGCTGTTACTTAGGTAGTCTGCTTTCAGATGTAGCATTTATCACTTTCAGTAGGAAGGTGGTGTGTATGGGCAGTTTGTAGGGAGAGGGGACTGGTTTACTGACATTGGAAAAATGCCTGGTGCAAATATACCGCTTGACAAAATGCCAATCTTGCCAATATTACTGTGCTTCAGAAGCTGTCAAACTGGCAAGTATCTAATGTCCTTTTGGTTTTGATATTACACAGCCTGTCAAATCAGGTATCTTGTGATTTGCTACTTTGTTATTTGATAGATATATCAAAAATATATATTTAAGCAATTTTTCCTATACCTTGCTCCTAGTAGAACAAGCATTTTAATTAGGAAAACATTCTTTCACAGAAAATACTGTGCACCGCAAAATTACATTTAAGGGCCTTTGATTATTAAATGTCGTCAGTAATAATGTGGACTTGTGGCCAAGAAGGCCAATGGTTTCCTGTGGTGCATTAAGAAGAATGTGGCCAGCAGGTCAAGGGAGGTGATCCTCTCGCTCTACTCTGTCCTGGTGAGACCACATCTGGAGTGCTGTGTCCAGTTCTGGGCTCCCCTGTTCAAGAAAGACAGGGAACTACTGGAGAGAGCCCAGCAGAGGGCTACAAAGATGATCAAGAGAGTGGAGCATCACTCTTATGAGGAAAGGCTGAGAGACCTGGGTCTGTTTAACCTGGAGAAGACTGAGAGGGGATCTCATCAATGCTTAGAAATATCTACAGGGTGGGTGTCAAGAGGATGGGGCCAGACTCTTCTCAGTGGTGCCCAGCACCAGGACAAGGGGCAATGGGCACAAACTGGAACGCAGGAAATTCCATCTAAACTTAAGGAAAAACTGCTTTACCTTGAGGGTGATGGAGTACTGGAATGTGCTACCCAGAGAACCTGTGGAGTCTCCTTCTCTGGAGATATGCAAAACCTGCCTGGATGCATTCCTGTCTCTAGGTGAACCTGCTTTGACAGGGAGGTGAACTAGATGATCTGTGAAGGTCCCTTCCAACCCCTACTATTCTGTGTTTCTGTGATAAATTCAGAAGCTTAGTTCAAGACAGGAGTTGATAAGGAGAAACATTTCAAGCTACTTAAAATTTTATTTTCTTTTATTAAAAGGAAAAGCCAAAGAATCCCACAAGCTTTTTTGCATGATATTTTATCATATGGTTTTATTTAATATTGAAAAAAGGAAAATCTGTTTTGGTAGGTTGTTTCACATGTACTGCCTTTTTTGTGCAAACAATTACTTTTTTTTTCTTTGCCCTTCCACTGAAGATACAGTTTCCAATAAGGATGAAGGAAGAACATTTAAAGATCAGCCCCAAGAGAATGAAGAAAAAAGACCAGATGTATCAGTCTCCTCCACAGCTGGGCATAAGTCACTCTTCGGTGGACCTAGAAAGATAGGGTAAAGCCTTTTTTTTTGGAAACTTATTAATCTGATAACAGCTGTATATGGTTGGATGGCTTTTCTTTTGAGTTTCTCCAGTGTTCCACATCAGCCTCAAACTTCCCAGGATTAGAAACAACCTTCATTTAAAAGCGTGCTTACTATGATTAGATTGCTGTTTCCTAGGAAATGCAGCAGTAATTACTCTTCAGCTATAAAGGGAGCAGAAAAAAAGGCAATTTTACTCCTGGATTTTTCTTGTTTATACTCAGAAGTAACAGAGTGTCCCTAAAGGCAGGTTTGCTGAAGAAGCAAATTCAAAAAATAGTATTTGGAGGGCCTATTTTTTATGTATACTGGTTGGTTCTGTTCACAAGTCAAGATTTCCTTTAGCTTCCAGCTGTGCGAATGCAGTCTAACAGTCAAACAGTGCCCCTTTTTTGTGCATATGATGGTGAATAAACAGATTTATTTCTGGCCACGTTGCACTCTGTGACGTGTGTAACCCCAGTTTGGCTATGCCCTTAGAGTAGCCACTCTGAGGGGACACGGACAGATGCATTGAATATATGGTTACACGAGTGGTGCCTGGATGTAACTTGAGGCTAGGAGGTGAATGGAAAGAAAAATTGGATGAACGTTCATATCATGGCTATAGCTTTATGGGCTAGTACCTCGAAAACTTTGTTTCTCTTGGAAGAAAGAACACGTTTTATTACTGATCCTAAATATAGGGTAGATAGATAGCTTTCTACAGTTTTTTTACTTCTCAGGGGAGCTGAGTATGGAAATGCTTGTTCCAGTGACTCCAGAAATTAACACAAGTCATTTATTTCTCTTTAATACTGAGGAAAAAGAGCATCAGAACACCTCTGCCTTCTCACATTAAGGTGAAGAAAGAACCAGCTTAGGGAGTCTACTATAATAGGACCTAGATGTTGCTCTGAATCATGTGAATTGGTAGCTATAGTAAGAGTGCATTAATATTTACTTTTCTAATCCTCTTTTAATTTAAATCCTTTGTGCAAATTTATTAACTAATATTCTCCTATGAGAAACAATTGCATTTTATAATTGTCTGTTGTTTATTTTAGTGGCGTTCAGCCTTTTTCAGTTTGTGGCCTGAAATGTTTTCTGCTGGTGACATTCCCCGTAAAGGAAATTTAACCTTATAAGAATTAGGCTTGCTTTTCCCAGTGTATTTTCTGGCCTCTCTTAGAAGTAGTTCATTATTCCTCCTCTTCCTTCCTTGCTCCTCCTTCCCTCAGGTTCCACATTCATATATCGCATGAATGAATACATTTTAGCAAAGCTATTTTGGGGCCAGCTTCTACTGACAGTGTCATGGGATAACGTAACAGTCTATTGTTGTCTGTAAGTCTATGAAGAATACTATTACTTCTCAAAATTTTATTTCATTTCTGCCTTATTAGGTCACATGTTGCAGGGTAAGGGCATGACGTTATGTTTTCGGAAAGTAGCGTGTTGGGGGCATTGATGCATATAATTGTAGAAATTGCTAAGAAAACTTTAAGAGAAAATACAGGTAGTGAAATTTGTTAGGGGAAGATACACATACTTAGTCAAAAATACTTTGCTGTGTATAAACTGTAAAAAAAAAAAAAACCAAAACCAAAAACCAAAATAAAGAGGACTTTTCACAAAAGGCACTTCTAGTTCAAAGCTTGAAGTGGCCATGTTGAGTAGGAGGGATATTTTAATGTTTTATGTCTTAAAAAGCAGTTTATAACAAATATGGTGCTTTTTTTTGTTCATAGGAATCAATTTGATAACCAGATCTGGTGCTCTGTTGACTCTTACATCCAGAGTTGTCTGTAGGTCAGACAAATTAAATTAGTAGAATGCGCACATCATGGTATTTCAGTCAGACTGATGTTTTCTGGGGAAAAAAAAAACAAGTTTTAAAATCTTTTATTCCCTGTTTTCATCAGGAAGGTAATTAGGGCAGTTACGAAAGGAGAAATTACAAATGCAAAAGACGAAGGTGAACGGAACATGGGCTCAGAAGCTGAAACCCAGAGTCTGCGCAGCGGCAAGTCAACGCCTTGCTCTGAGAGGTGAGCAGCAGAAGTCTGGTACAGTTTATGCTGGGATTGACCCAGGGATGTGTGCCACTCCTATGTGTCTTTGAATGCTCAGCACTAATGCTGTCTGAGAAGCAGAGCTTATGTTGGTGGTTTTCTTTTAAAAAAAGAAAAGAAAAAACACCCCAAAATTATCTCCATCCATCTTCCTTTTCTGTTCTTGTGTTTGGCTGGGGTTTTTTGTTTGTTTTCTGGCTCTTAATTCATGAGCTGTGCTCCTGTTAGAGAACTGAGGCCCTTTGTTCTAAAGTTTTCCTTTGGTAATGCCATATTAATTGATTATAATTTATATTTTCGTCTTCAAAGGCTCTGTTTGCCTTTCTCTTTCCATGGTTATTGTCCCAGTTATTTCTAATAGAATTCCATTTATCATTTGTCTGGGCATAGATGTCTGTTACTGCCTCTGTTGATACTATTACAAAATGCCAGGTGCAATATTCCTCTCGTGCCCCACCACCAAAATAAAGCCAAAAAATTGCTCACTTTTTTCTTGTTCAGTTGGATAGTCTATGCTGGATGTAGACCCATATTCTTTGCTCAGGTGCACACACCTAGAAATTTTACAACCTGGATTGAAAAACAATAATTTTTGGTAGGATCCAATAGAAATTTCTAGCGCTAAAACAGTGTTCCTGGGAGATTCCACATAGGTATACAGGAACACAGGATATCAGGTAAAAGGAACATCGTGAAGTTTAGTTCACCCATAGATGAGCCTTCTTGTTTAAGCAAAATCAGCAAAGATTTTTGCTGGAGTAGAAATAAACCAGCTGAAGAAACAAACCCATGGCCTGGGACTCCCTGTTCCCAGCTCAGTACATCTTCTCTTAAACCAAAATGTTTAGAAAGAATAAAAATTCTCTGTTTCCCTGCTGGTAGGTGAAATACTACCAGTTTTGGCTATGCAGCTAGAAAGATGAGAGCAATTACAAAAATCAGAAATATGCAGGAAAATCTAGGACAGCTACAGTGTCACAAGATGTTGTTATATTCTTTTAATTTGCAACTCAAAACAGTTACGGAGAGTAGCCTGGGAAACTGCTGTTATTTTTAATTGTTACTGTTTCAGTTCTATAAATTAACAATGGACGAACTAAAGCAAGCATCCTCAGATACCTAATTAAAATATTTAACCACACATGTACAAGACAGGAATTTTCATCCCTCTACTGAGAAATATGAGCTGCTCCTGAGTCTTTCCACAAACTAATATTCAGAAAGTGACACATCTTCCATAGAGAGTAAAATAATTCAATCTCCCTGACAAAAGCATTTCCTGGCAACATGGCTGGGTTACTATGTACTTGGACAAGGACACCGATCTGGCCTAGTGAGGATGAGATGACGGGTAGAGAAGGAAGTTGACTCAATATACCTAATTTAATAAATCCTGCACCCTGGCTCTGGGCGAAAGTTAGTAATTGATGCTTTCTGTGAAAGTCAAGCAAGGCAATTAAACACAAAGGCTGTTTTTACGGAGTTCTTCACTCTATTTATCCTGCTAAGCCTGTACACAGAGTTTATCAGGTGCTGAATTCTACCACCCCAAACAAAATTATTTTGCCTCATTTATGGTTAACTGCATGGTAACTTTCTTGCAGTCTGGCACATCGAGACTGCATCAGCATACTTCTAGGAGAATTAGTTTAGGAATTTCAGGCTTATCTACACAGGTGTGCTACCTCATCATACTGGGGTCTTGTCTACCACATGGAAGCGCCTGGTGTAGTCAGGTTATAAGTTGTAACAGCATTTTGCTTTTGTTGTCTACTTAATATGTGTATAAGATGTGTTGAACCTCTCTCTAATAGCAGACTGAAATAAGGGCAAAGTACAGGAGAGGTCTGTTTAGCAGATTTGGTGACCCCTGCAGAACCCCTTGTAACATGTTTTCAAATCTTTTATCCCATCCCACTGTTACTTCTGAGCACTTCCCTTGATGTACATTCGTTTACACAATGAGGGGGAAAAAAAACCCTGGTAACAACAATTTTTGTAACAGAAAGTCACAATAATCCATCAAAAATGGTGTGACATGGACATGCAGTAGAAGTCAGGTTTTCAGCATTTTGGCTGCTTGCCATACACTGACAGGTTCGGAAATCAAGGTGTGATCTAAGTTCAACAGCTTTGATAAAATACAGATGACAGCCAGTAACCTTGAGTTTTTTCAAAGTCAGCACCAAAGACTTATCTTTATGTAAACAGGACTAAAATTCAACCAAAGCACAGTTAGTAGGATTTGTGGATCACTAGCTCATCAAATTAAAAAGTAGCACTGCATGTATATGAAGTGCACACGCATAAGAGTGAGTTTATTACGCATTATCTACAGTTGTCAGTATGCAAATTTGGATAGTAATTGTTAAAAACATTACCATATGCTCACTAAAAGACAAAATCGTGGTTGCACAACATTTTTAGACAGCCCTGGTGTTTAGGGTTTTCCTCTGTATTCCTTATTTTCACTAATTCCACAAACATGGATTTAGAGCCTGTGCTCAGTGCTTAATGTAGTGGTGAGACAAGAGCTGTTGTGTTCCACATTATTTTTTCTCAGTTCAGCAGTAGTTCTAATAAAAATTTCCATTGTGGTAGAGAAGATTTTTACTGCAGTCACTCTAAACATGATATGACAGCCTAAATCAAATGACGGTGAATTTCAGATATTGTCCAGCACAACAAAGATGCCTGCAGATCTGAAATATTTATCAAGCAAGTTTATTTTGACTCAAATGCACTGTAAGTTCTGAAAACTTTCTCTAGCAAACTTGCACTACTATTGGCTTCTGACACATTATTTTTCACATGGAAAAGGCTGCAATTCCTGCATCAATTTCTATTAGCCAGTAATTATTTTTTTAAAGTAGAGGGTAGGAATGTAGAGTGTGGTATTAGGAGGAGTGTTCTCCCCTGCAGAACTGTTACTGTCCTGCAAGACTTTTTGAGATTTCTCTAAATTGTAAAGAAAAATGAAAAAGTTTGCACTGATGTTTCTGGAGAAAGAAGAATAGGTCAGCCAAGAACTTGTGTTTTTACTGCAAATCAAATTTCAAATGAAAATAGAACTTTAATAGGAAACATGTTCAAATATATTTTAATATAATTTTCATTGTTACAAGAGGTCAAAAAAGTGCAACAGCTTACCCTTTCTAACCCTCAGTGTTCACACAGACTAATCAATATTTTCTAATAGAAAATGTCCCATGGTAAAATTTCTGCCTGTTGTGGTATTATATAGCAATTGGGTTCTGGTATGCTGATCACAGATACTTTTTTGTCACTTTTGCTTAACACAAAACATGGAAAAAGCCTTGTCCAGCTTTCCAAGCTGGTTGGAAGAATTGACCACGTTGGTCGAGAGTCATTATTGCAATACAAATAGGACAGTGAGCAAGTTGTTGTTTTTCTGGAGAGGATGTAGAGCAGATAGCCAAGTATTTTAGACTTCTGGAGAATAGTGCTGGCATGAACATCAACTGCAGAAGTGGCCAGAACTCCCGTGTCATCATAGTTTTTCTTTAAACCAAGGAGCAGCCTGGTAGGCAGTGTTACACGAGTTGTCACACCCGCTGCGGGATGCGAATGCAGTTTGAAACGAACATGGATGAATGAAGCTTCTCCAGCCTGGACCAGAGCTACCTCTTGGGGCTATCTGCAGTTCTGGTAGAAGTGCCGAAAACACATGTATGCGTAAAGTCAGGTGACCGTTTCCTTGCAGTGGATCACACAGTTCATCCAGGGCGATGCTATTCCAGGAAATTGTTACGATGGCTGGTTTCCTGCAGTCAACCTGGTTTGCTCAAAGCAATAACACATTAACACTCCTCTCTCCGTCCCAGAGGGAGCACTCCTTCGCTGAACAGCAGCAGTGCGGTGGCCGCTGCAGGACACCTGAAAGGGGCCGTGGGTGCTGTGAACAGGGGCAATGTTTCCATACCTGCCCTCCGGAGGTCTCCGGCACTGAGCACGCGCAGCATGACCACCGACTGTAGCAGGGTAAGTACAGTCATGTCGAGCTGACACCAAAAAGGATGGCTTGGCTGGCATCTGCCCTGTTAGATCAGTTTGTAGCCCAGAAGGGACAAGTCTGGCAGAAGATTTTGTTTCTTCCTTAATTCCTGCTGGGACCAGTAAAGATCTCTACTAGAACAGAATGTGTCGTGATCTATCAGTGATGTTTTTGGTTTGGTGGATGTTTTTCTTATGTCTAAAAATTGCTGTTAATGTCCATCATTACGTCATGAGTTACAGATTCTGACAGGGGAAGCACAAGGGATGGGAGTAAGCGTTTTTGTCACTTCAGGCCTTGAGTAAGTGCTGTGAACTAAGGATATGACTTTCCAGCATTCAGGGTTCAGCATGATCCCACTGACTTCTAAGGGAAATGTTGTGAGCCCAGTACTTGCAGAAGGTTAGACTATACCAATTGTAGTTTTTTCTGGATTTGGACACTGGACTCTGCATAAATTAGGGCATAACACAAAATTCGTGCTAGACGCTGTATCGTAATGAAAGGTGGGATTCCTCTTACCTGCTGTTAGGCCTGTTGGGATGTAGGTGGCCACATCTGAGCTAGCTTTGGCCATTCTGTAATAAGCAGAAAGATGTGTCTCATCTAGCTAGAAGCAGACGTTCTCTTGGTTCCCAGACAGCCTGCCTGTTTGTCAGGTAGCTCCTCCTGGCTGTGCAGAGACTCCCATCCTGAATTTGAGTCACTCCTCTGAAGCAATCAGGATTGTACTAGCAAATTATTCTAAGTTGCCAGACTTAAATTTCACTTTCCTTGTGCACTTATAGTCAGAAGTAATGCCTGTTACCATTAATCTTTGGAAAAAAGTAGATGAGTATTTGAGATCAGAGCCCTATTGAACACATTGATTTTTATTTTTTTTCTGACTTCCAAATACTTAGTCTAATATATTGTCTTTCCTAATAAACAATAAGTTAGTGTATATGAAGGGAAGTTTTGGAACCTGTAATAAATTAATAGTCGTTTTATTTATATTCTTCTTGGCACACAACCTGACTTGATTTCGAGTGCATTAGATTTGGTTGAAAAAGATCAATCTGTTTAATTTAGATAGAGTTATGTCATTAGCTATTTCTTTACGGGAAGGCAAAAAGCCGTAATGATATCAAGGATGTTTGCTTTATTTAAGGGGTTATACTGGCATAATTTAATTAGTTTGAGTCCATTTGGTTTTATCCTGACTGATATCATTATGCTTGTATAAAAGCAATAGATTTTATCTTTTCTTTCTTTTGAACTTTTAATAGATTTGAGTGTCTTCACTTCCCTCCTCTCACTCCTGATGCATTGCTGTGATTCTTCAGTTGCAAACTCAGAATATATGCATGAATCGCATCATTGTGCAAATTTTATGCATTATCTGTGCTAAGGAAAGCAGATTAGATTGTAATCTCTATATATTTCTTGACAGACTGGATGCTAAAGGAGCTTTGGAGTTCTGGGAGCTAATAGAAATGACGTTTTTGCAGACTGATGGTAAATAAGCTCACCTTTTGTATTTATAGGATGTGCTTTTCTCTTATTGGGCAGGACACTGGCTTAGAAAATGGCATGATTATTCCAGCAAGTGAAAGTGTACCTGAAGATTTAGTAAAGAAGCACTGTAGGAAAGCATCTGGAACACCTTCCATTGCAGTTTCTAGGGTGTCTTTGTCATCAGGCAAGTATTCAGTCTTTTCCTCCTTTCTGCCAGCCTTTATCATCAGAGGTTTATTCCTACTCTTGTGACTCTGCTCCTTTTGTTTTTAAAGCACACTGGAAGATCAGATGTAAGTTTCAAAAATTTGTTCATATTAATTGTGAAAATTCTTTCCTTTTACTAACCAAGTTTATACCACTTCACAAGTTTTACATTTGAAAAAAACGGTAAGCCTAACCCTGGTAATGTTGGCACAGTGCTAGTATTAGGTAAATCACCTGTGCTTAGAATTGTTGCAAGATTTCATTCGTAATTACATGTTGTTAAATTCTACTCTGTGTGGTAAATTGTAAAAAAAAAAAAAAAANCAAAAACCTGCTTATCTGCTATCTGCATAAAATACTACTGTACTGCTGCCATTGCATCTTACACCCACTTTGACCAGAAGCAGATTTGGGAAACAGATGTCAAGCAACAAGTCCCTTACAGGCTTCGTGTAATGTCGTTTTTATACATCATGTACTGAACCAGTCGATTCAGCTGTAATTTACCTTGTTTCATTGGAGGCTGTTAGCTAAATGAGGCTTGCCCAGGAAGGTGCTGTCAGAGCCACTTTGCAACAGCGGGTGGAGATCCTTGTTTTCTATCTGGAACAGGAGGCAGAAGCACCCAGCCCTCTTCCGCTTTTGCCAGGCACTCGCTCAGCTTCTTACAGGGCTAACGGAGTGGGTCCAGGTTTACAGGTTTCTCTCTGAAACACAGCAGGGCTCACTTTATTTCAGCTGAATTTAGCCCAAAGCAGAAACCTACTGGCACATCCCACAGAGCTAATCAAAGGAGATAACGTTCTTCACCTTAGATTTTTCAACTTGAAAGCATCAAGAGTTTCTTTAAGAATATTGTACAATGCAACTCCAGGCAGAGGTGTTACAGACTGCTACTTCTTTACGAAGTGAAAATTTTCCTGTTTCTGCTACTTTATAAAGTAAAGGTTTTCCTAGGAGAAAAGAACTGGTCTCATGTTACCAAAGCAGGGGGATGCTGAGCAAAATTGCAGACAACCTGGGAATGGGCCTCAGACTCTTCATTTTCTCCTCATTGAAGGATCTCGAAGGACATTAAGATCAGGAGAGTGACCTTTCCTGTCACATCAGCTATAGCCCAGGTAGAAGATGAACAGTTAAAAACTTTCCACATTCCTACCTGCAGGATCTAAAAATGCTCTCTCCCCCCTCTTTTTTTTTTNCTTCTCCTCCCCCCTCTGTTTTTTTTTTTTTTAAATATATTGAACAGTCACACAAAAGAGTTGTATGGGGAGGACTAAGGAAATCTTTCTTCAAGACATCTAATCTGTCCTATGCCTACAGAGTAGACAAGACACCTGTAGGACTGAAAGTAAGTTGTGCAGGTCTAGAGACTTGTTGGTTTCCTCGTCCTTTCTGCACAGGGAACACCAGGAATGGCAGAATTACTTTCTATGTCCATCTTTGTCCCTACTTCCTTAGTTCTGAAGCAGACGCTGGGGAGAGTTTGGTGGTGATGGGAGATGTGATAATCGCTGTGAACGCTTGGACTGCAGGCTTTGTGGTATTCTCGGCTGACAGACCTGCCAGAGAAAGTCAAAACCTTCATCTATAGCATCATCCACAGGAGACAATTACAGCAGATAAATAGTGCAGAGGGAAAAGTATGGGCCAGAAGACTGAACAGCATCAGAAAGCGTATTTTTCCATTTATCATATTGATGTTTGTAGAGTTTGCGACAGATACCTAAAATATTGGTTTGATGTTTTTTCTTAAAAAACAATTGGGTTTGAGAAAACATTTTTTAAAGTGTGGAAGATGAAACAGAATACTTTTTTTAGGAAATATAGCAAAGATTTTACTTGTTTTTTTTTCCAGATCGGAGCCGATCAGAGATAGATTTGAGTGAATCTTTCTCTGAAGGAAATGAGGATACTCTGAGCATAAGAAGCAAATCCGTACCTAGTGCCTTAGATCAGGAACTGGTGAGTTATGACTATGTAAATGTTTATCTGGTGGAAATCTTGTTTGTTCACACTTAAAAAATCAGCACTTCTGTATATCTGTATAAAATATAAGTAATGCAAAACAATGTTTCTGGGATATTTAAAGACTTTAAACAGCTTCATCCTCTCTGTATGTTTGCTATAGAATGATTCCAATGAATAATCATGGTTACAGTTTGTTATTGATTTGCTGGTTTTTGAGTTCACAGGTGAGAGAAATCTGGCCTGAAAATAAATTTCAGGCACTGTATTACACATGCTCCAAAGTTCTGTTAATTCATGCTTTCTTAGATTTTAATTTGGATGCTGAGAAATGCTGTACTTTAAAGGCTTTAATCTTTGTCTGGTTTTGATTTTCCTCTTAAATTTTTTAGCAAGTGAAGCCCCAACTTTCTGTTCTTCCCCTCTCGCTTGCCTCTTCTTCCCATTCACTGTTTTCTCCCATACATCTCCATGCGTTTCTCTATGTCTTTTATGAGCTGCTTTTCACGAAGTGATTCACAGCTTCTCTCTCCTCTTAAGCGCATATCCAGGATACACAAGTTGCAGATGTGCATCAATGCTATAAAAGAATTTCCAAGCTCGTTAAATATGCATGGGGGTAGGGGAGGTTATTTAAATAGTTCTTCATCTAATCATAGTTTGTTCTGAAGTTTCCAAATGTGTGCTAGTAGCTTAAAAACCCCATAACCCTCTCTGCTATGGTTTATACATTTTGACCATTGTCACGGTCTAACCCTATTGTCTGCTCTTTTGAAAAAAGCATTGGCCATGGGAGATGATGCCTTTCTTGTAGCATTTGATACTTGTGGCTTGGTGGAAAATAATGTGTTGGGATTCCCATCCATTTCTTGGATTGTAAGCACTCAGAGAATTTGCCTGCAGCATTGCTTTGTTTGGGTTAGTCTTTACGGAAATAAAACAAGCCCTTCCTCCGTGTCAGATTTCTGTGAAAGAAAAACTTCAAAAATAATTGGTTTATTTTTTAATTGCAGCAAAAAAAAAGGATGTGTTATTGAGTGAGAAGTTGGAAAAGATTGCAGAAGAAAGGCATAAAATAAGAAAATACAGGCTTTAAATATCTTTATATTAGTTTCCTCTCTAATTGTACGTGGTGTAGTAGTTATTCCCAAGTAATTTCTCTGAGGCAGGTGCCAGAGATGCCAGCTCCAGAGTTGTTTTCTGTTCATTGATTGATTGATTGATTTCGGTCTTCCTCATATTCAGAGCTTTTTTCCTTGTTTGTTTTGGTTTTTTTTTTTAACCTCTTTCTTGTCTTGCTGACTGAATGCAATTTCAGATTGCATCTCAGCAGTGCTCTTGCTTCTTTGCTAACATAGGAGACCTCTCTTGTGACATAACCTTGATTTAGTTGCCCCAGGTTCTGTGAGAGTGCTAGTTCCCCTTTAAACTTCATTCATAACGTGGTTCATAGATCTCTAATTCTACCCATGTCCTCACTTGCTCTGTTTTCTGAAGTCAATTGGCTGCATTCATCAGCTTTAGTGTTACTGTGGTTTTTAGGATAGTTTGACTCACGGGAGTCCTTCAGAGTCTTGCCCTATATTCATTATGCATGCAGTCCTTTGAGATAAAGGTTGCATTCCTGCTGGAGTTTAGTTTGGTGCTTGATGTCCTACAAAAAGAAAGATATCTGCTGAAAATAACAACGGCTTCTGCAGCCTGAGAGAAGTTATACCTTCTTTTCTCCTGGCTAGCTGGTGGAGCTAGCTGAGGTCCTTCATTCTCATTTCTGGGTGATTGGAGCTGACAGTGGTGTGGGAGATGCCACACGTCAATAGGATAAGCAGGTTGCTGGAATTTATCAGCTGAAAGTGTGGGAAAAGGCTTTTAACTGCTTTGCTCCCAGCTTTACCCAGGAAACCCCATTACGCATATAGAGAAATAAGCTGGAAAACTGAATGGGTATTTTGCTTCTCTTGCTTACCTTGCTCTTCATAGTGAAAAGGGGCAACCCCCAGGAACCTGCATTACTGTAGTATGTATTTATCAAGGAGTATGGAGAACCAGTTAAATCTAGTGTTGTGTTCAAGTGTAAGCATCTTATCCAGAGGTGTGTATTGAATTCCTGACCAAGTAGTGTTCATTACATGCTCAGCTGCTTTATTAGAAGTAATAGGATAATGTGCATTTTATAACCCCCGCTAGAGACAATAAGATTAATCTCCTACTAGCTCTAACTTTAATAAACTAGTAACACTGACCAATTATGTAGTTGCAGTTCTGTAACACCTCCTGAGAACCATAATCATTGTAGTGCAAAATGAATTAAGACCATAGGTTAAATGTTAACTATTTTTTTAGTTTTAGATTTGGTAGTCAGCTAGCTGTTACTGGGACTTTTTGTGGAGCACTGTTAATATTTGAGCCTCTAAACTTGAAACACTGCAGTCTGAAGATGCTGCCTTACCTTTTTTTTTTTGTCCTACATGTAATTATGCAGTAATAAAAATAGAGCATTGTTTATTTTAGACTCCACAGGTATGTATACAACAGTGTAAAGGGAAGCGTTTTGCATGTGTTAGCAGAATTACTTCTTCCTGTTGTATGGGCAAGAAAGTAAGTTGTGTATCCTCATGACGAGTTTTAAACTTGAGTGCATCATCTGAGTTCTGAAGTCAATGAGGAGAGTAGAAGTGAAGAATGGGTGGGTTGTGTTTTTTTGTTTGTTTGTTTTATTTTAGGGTTTTTTGGGTTTTACTTTTGAAGGGTTCAGCTCTCTGTCTCCCTGAAGTAGTTAGCTCTGTTGTGCCTGGGTCTCCAAGGACTGTTTCCTTAGAGTATAAAATAGCTGTGACTTCTTTCTTCTGTGGAGTGATAGCAGTGCCCTGAATAGATTAGAAAGAGAAGAGACCAGCAGAGGAGGCTCACTATAGGACTGTGAAGCTAAGAGGAATTTTGTATGTAAATTTTGGTCCCAGATAGAGTGATAGCTTGTCCTGATTTCCCTCTTCTCAATATTACATACACAGTTGCAATTAGAATATAGTAATAGAAAATTTTGCACCACTATCAGCTGATTTTATTTCAGTTCAGTCACTGGAGAGAGGAAGGAGAGATATAACAGCTAGTTTTATGCATGTTAATGACAAACATTCTGCAGAACTTTACGTAAACTGTGACAGTTCAACTCTCCGGCAGCATTTCTTCTCTGCTCTGTTTTTTTCTGATTAGCATAGAAGCCTTTGAGACTCCTGAATTTGAATACAGTACTTCTCTGTGTAACTTAAGAGGGTGAGAGCGAGTAAGCAATAGAGTGAGGTAGGTCACCACATAAGATTTTTTTATAGCTGTAGAGCAGCTATAAGGAAGTTGAATATTTGACCTCCATTAAAAATAAAAGCAGTGTCTTTCAAAATATCTCTCATAAGGTTTAAGGAAACGCTTGAAATTTCCAAGCTGCACTCAATAGGATGATAGTTCCCAGTTGGGTATTTTCCTGTAACTTTTACTTGAAGTTAACAGTCCTATTAGGACCATCAGCCAGTTTTTAAGTTTCTTTTTAGATTTTACTTTATTGCTGTGTTTAAAAAAATGACTTTTTTTCTGTGTATGAGCTAAATATGTTACAGTTCAGTCTTGTTTATTAAAACTCAAGTAATGAAGCTGCAATTACTAATTTTTCCTCCATTTAAAAAAAATTTTAAAATTATACAGGAATTTAATTATTTTTAAAATGTGCACATCAACTGGGTTTTTTGTTTACCCTCAAATATATTCAGTGTGTATGATGGCAGGACAACTTTCTTCCCATGTTATTTGACAATAACCTGGGGTTTTCAGCACTGCCCGTTAGGAAATGTGTCTGTGTTAATGATTGTGTTCACGAAATCGTTGTCTGTCACCAAAGACGATGTGAAAGGCTGCAAGTGTAATGCAGATTGTCTGTTTGTCCATTTGTGTGTGTGTGTGACTGATGTGAATGTGGATAATAACTGGAAGACTGGAATCTTGGATTGTAAAAAATATGTCCCATAAAAACATGGAATCTGGACTGTAAGCAGGAAATCAATCATCTAATGGCTTCTGGCTGCAAATGTCTCCAGGTAAACTAGTATCAATGATCCCCTGCCCCCTGGTATCAGACCTCAATTCACTCATTTCTTTTGTCAAGATTTGAAAAATTATTACCACATCCCTCTAGGAATTCTAAGCCTGAATTCCTGAATGCAAATGGAAATAGAATAAGGTAATTCACATGGCATTGCTAGCAGGTATGGAAGTGGTTTTTGTTTATGTGCACAGCTGTTGGCCATGCAAAGGTATGCGCCTCCAGAATAAGATATGAAGTATGTATGTCAAGTTTTTCACTTCTTAAGCAACTGAACCCTGAAACCCTAATAGTGTCTTCCCTTTATGCTGTGTGCCTGTGCAAAGATGTGGAAAATGTAAATCAAAATTCCTCTAGAGATTAGAATTTTGAATGCATCCTGCACCGTCGCCCTAAAGTGGAAAATATATGAAACAAAGTGAAGCGGCAGAGGCTGACCAAATACAGAGCAGAACATGACAACTAAAAATGCTTGTTTGTCATTTAGGATTATCTGGATGAAACAGAAGAAGATATTGATGACATAGTGGCCTCTCGTTATTCAAGGAAACATGGACATTTGACAAGTGGATTATCAACAGTAAGATCTCGAGTAGAAAACACATGCTTTTTTCTTCCACAGAAGACCATTGTTCCTCCAAAAAGAAGTTTAACTTCATACCACTTAGCAGTAGACCATTTTTCATCCTGCACATGAGAAACATCCTTTAACATTTAGATAGTTTTCTTATTACGTTTTTAATGCTCTTCAAAGCTAAAATGCTGTTCTCTGCAGTGCATGGAAAGAGAAAATCATTTTGCATACCAATCAACAGATTTCCTCACATGCTTAGGTTACTACCAAGCTGACATGTGGAGAAGGGCAAACCCTTGGAGTTTGCAGTACATGACTGCTCAGCTTTGCAGAGGAGCAGAGAACAAGGCTGTGGTGGGATCTTCTGTCTCAAGCTGCTTTCTCATTGTTTGGATTCTTGGCACACAAATACTTGTCTGTGTGTTTGCATGCATACCACTTCTGTGGCATCACTGTCCATCTCCGAATGCAGCTTCTCCCCTTCTTCATGACATGATTGCTATGCCACCCACATCTGAAAAGTATTTCTCTTTACAGTGAGGAGGGAGATACTTCGGGATTTGGGTTGGTGACAACTTTTCTACCTTCTGCAATAATTGTAGTATTTTTCTGCTATATCCTTTTGTTTCATGTCATACCCGCAAACTATATACTGTAAATAAGCTGTTTGAGTCTTGTGGTTGTCTGTTACAATTAAATGTTGGTTTTAAAAGGATAGCTGCATTTTCAGGTTATAATAGGTGCTTACAAAATTGGTATAACAAGCCTTAAGGAGTTCATTATGGAGTCTGTTATTCACTGGGAAAGAAAATGGATGATAAAAGTAGCCTTTAACATGTCTGGTTTATGACTGCCTGCTGCGTACCTCGTTTTTGGGATCTGACTCTTAGGATGTGGACAACTGATAGCATCTTCAGAAAAGTTGTGAAGCCTTCGCCAGCCACTCTTCTTCATGACTTGTGACAAAGTATAGCTGTGGTCAGCATATAGAGTACCAGAAAACTGCAACAAACTCCAAATAGAAGATGAGAGAGTTGCAGAGGATGAAGAGAGATGAGTCTACATGCTAAAAGGGAAGAGAAAATTTGGTCTATGACAGTGACCAATGCACTGTCCATTGTAGACTGCATCCCCATTAGTCCCCGTGCTAGGAGGGCCCAGGGAATACCCACTTAAGTTTTTGATCCCAAAGAGATGGAGTTGGCTGAATCCAAGCTTGGCTTACCTGGGGAGGAGAAAGGGCTGAGAAAACTTCCATCAGAGCATTTTGGTATCTTAGATCAGGCCGTGCCCAGACCCTTTTCCTTTCTAATTTGTGTAGGTGACAGAAATAGATGCTGCAGAGACGTGTAACACTTCACACTGAGTCAGACTCGAGCGAATGTAGCCTGTTGACATTGGTGTAATTAGACCCGCTTACTCCAGGTTGACTATGACTCATTGTCTCCAGTGCTTGCTGGTTCCATGGATTTTATAGCCAGAATTATTTTTATTTCCTCTGAATATGGATATGAGTGTTGCAGGTGCTTAACTGCTTCTCTGTGTAGGCCACTAATTGCGGAACTGCATTTAGAGACCCTTCCCTCTGTGTCCTGTAGGCAGCGTTCTTCTGTGCATTGGGTTTTGTCCTTTGCTGTAGATTTCCCTTTGACCTTTTTCTTCAGCAGAGTGCAGCTTTTCCGCTGCTGTAGATCTGAGATAATCTCACATCTCAAAGCTCTTGTTTCTCTGTATTCACCGTGACGTGATTTTTAATGTCACTGCAATGCTGTGTTAATGGCAAAGTTGCAAATGGCAAGCTCTTACTCCCTGCAAGAGCAGGTCAGTTTTATAGGTTCCTTTTTTATTCCCCTTAAGTGTGTGTTACTAGTAACTAACATTCCCTCGCTCTTATTTTTGCTGTTCCTCCTTTGAGCCTTCTGTACTGTACAGATTTTTTTAATCTACTTATCTGTCAAATAACTGTGTGCTATTGAATCACATTGAAGTAATGTTATTAATGAACAGTAGGCTTTAACTGCATTTTTCTCTTTTTTCTTTTCTTTCTTTTTTCAAATATGAGAATTTAAAATACAGTATGAGTACTCTGACAAGGAGCATTTGAGGTAAAGGAAGAAATATCTCAAAGGGTAAAGATACTTGAAATCTACCTGTAACAAGAGCGAGCAAAAATGGAAATGCAAAGTGACATTGAACAGGAACTATAGCTCAGCATTAGGGTATTTTTCTTTGTGTTTTCACAAAGCTAATGTATGAACTGTGTATTTAGTTTTCTCTGCATCCTCCACTGATTCCTCTTCTAAACACATTAATGTGGTGCCAAGACACATCACATCAGTAAGACCAAATTGTTCCAGTGCCTTACTGCAGCGATAAGATAGGATTCAAAGCAAATATAATTCTTCATGAGGTACCAAAACGAGGATCTGCATTCTCCATATGTGGTGGTTGTTTACTACATATGAAACTGAAAACTGAGTGGATTTCTGAAGGACATTACATTTAGCATATATGATATCCAGTGTAAATGCCACAGAACAGTGTCTGTGGGGAAAAAAGCGTATCAGATACTTCTACTAAATTTGAGTTTTCTTTGTAGTTTGTAAGCAATTCAGAAATTGTGTTTGCATAAATTCTAGGGTCAAGGTCATCTATTTAGGTTTATATTAGAGTACTTCATATTATTATTTTCTGTTGGGTTTTTTATTGATATTTCCCCCCCCCCCAATCATTTATCCCTTGATGCCCACTTACCTGAAGATCCAGAAAAAGACTATTTGGATTCAGTAGAGAAAAACTCGCCCACTTCCTCATGTTGGTATAACCTTGTTTGTTATCTGAAGTGGGCACACAAATTCTTACTTTCCTGTTACAAGGACAACTTACGCATTTTGTAGCACATACTGGGACCATTAAGGTTGCTAACAGTGTCCAAGGATACCCATTTTCGTGTACATTAGAGGTGGAAATGCATAAATGCTAAAGGCTGGAATTTATCTTGTTAAGAATAGGAGGAAATATGACACATTTCTGTGTGTGTTGCTAATTCTCCAGTAATTTTAACGAGTCCTGTTCATGGAATTTCATCCAATTGTACAAAGGAATAAATCAGCATTTTTCTTTTTTTGTTGTTGTTTTTTTTAAAAGAAGGCCAGCAGAAATACAAAAACACACTGTATTTTGCCGTTTATTATTCCTACATGCTGTGTAACATTAACTTAATGGGTAATGATTGCATCTACTGGTCTTTCATGTCTGTTCTTGTTTACCATATTGACACAGGCCTGCTTATCCCTCCAGCTCTCCGTGGCACAGGGCCCTCAGGCAAGGTGCTCTGAAAATTGAGTTTTGCCACAGACCAAATCTTTTTGTGTGGCTCTTCCCCTTGTCTGTGCTTTTCCTTCTTCCCTGCAGCTGATAAGAAAGGAGGTAGATCAAGATGTAGTGTCCCTTGAGGTCATGGGTGAGATTTCCAGATGCTGGTCTAGCAACCAGAACGGAGAAAATGCTTCCCCAAATATTCTGTTACTGTGCTTTTTCCCAAAGAGTGACATGTTTAAACATTTGCGTGCGATTTTATTTATTCTTGCAAACTTCACAGAGAAGCTGCAATTTCTTACAGAGGCGCCAATCCTGCAAATATATGACTGCTTTGCTTTTGACTAGCTTAAGTGAGGACTGACTTAATGCAGACATAAATAAGGACAAATCCAGATCTGTTGAGCTAGTAGTCTAAAATGTAATTTGTTTATTTTGATATGCCAAATACTTCATTTCTATTTAATTGCATTGAGCCATGCATCCTTCAATACTCAAAGTGTATGGAAAACAGTATTTCTCTGATTTGGTGATACCTTTTTCTTTTTTTCTTGCTATGCCTTTGCAATACAACCTTCCTTTACCTGTCTATATCGGTAAAGATCATTGCACTTATTCTTTCTTACTGCAGCTGTCTAATGCTCTTTTCTCTTGATCTTTTGCACTGCCTTCTTTAAAGAACTCCCCAGAAGGCTCTGACAGAAAATGGACGTATTTAAACGTGCCTGAAACAGACGGTGATACTGTGAGTTTTCCTGAATCCTCTGCTTAGCTTACTTTTAGGATTTCTCTCTCATTTCTCCCTCTTTGTTGAAGATTGTACTTGTGTGTCTTCCAAGGTTCCTATGTGTTAGGATTTAGTGGGTTGTATATGTTTTTGAGCAGTCTTGCTCGATGACTCAAAAGGAGACATGCACCAGATTTCTCAAATGCCTCTGGTGTTTTGGCAGTGTGCATATTGCTCTGGTTTTCTCTAAAAATGTTTCGTTCTTTCCTAATTGTGATCTTTTGGAAGAGGAAATCCTCACAGCAATACTCTGTATGGTATGAGTGAAAAAAAGAGATTGAGGGGTGATATATTATGTTGCAGTGGAAGATTTTGCAGGATTGCTGCTAAACTTTTGGATTTAGGAAAATTGCAGAAAGGATGGGTAGTGAATTTTCCTAATTCTTTTAGAATTGCTAATGAGTTGAGTTTCACTTTAAACAAAAATGGACTTATACCATCTCCATTATGCGAAGCATACTTATAACTTTTTCTAATGGTTCTGTCAGCAGTTGTCTTATGAGACAGTAAAAACTAGGTGGACAGCTCAGCCAGAGGGGTGATTTTTTTTTTTTTTTTTTCTGCTTAGAACTTATGTGAGCTTACAATTTATGTAGCCTGTCTGCTCTTCAGTTCATGCATGAATTAAAAGGTGGTAATTTGGATTTAGTCATGTTTATAAATAGGTTTCAGTCCTGCATGGAAAAACATTGACTGTCTAGACATGTAAATTTTTATTAATTATAGTTCTTTTTCTCTTTTACATCAAATGGTGGTATTTCTATTCTATGATATATCTGTTTTCATAGCAAGTCTTAACAAGTATGACAATATTGCAAGGCTGTAGCTGTTTGGAAAAAAAAAAAACAGATTCTGGAGAAGAGTAATTTGTTTAAACCTTAAGTCTTTTTTCTCTCCCCGTCCAGACTAGCATTAACAGCATGCTGAGTGTATATAGTGAAACTGGTGACTATGGCAACGTGAAGGTTAGTGGTGAAATCCTTCTCAACATCAACTACCGCTACAAAACCGGTGCCCTCAACATCTTGGTGAAAAGTTGCAGAAACCTGGCTGTTGCAGATGAGAAGAAGCAAAGGACTGATCCGTAAGCACAGAGAAGAATTTCCTTTTAGCCTCTGCTAGGGGTGTCCTCCACCATGTCATATGCTATAGTCGGTGACATAGCCTGTGGCTGTGATATGAGCCTGAGAACTTGTAGCATCCAGGTGCTACAAGTCAGCATTCTGATGATGGGTGGTTTTGGATTCCCTCTTGGAAGTGCATTTTCAATATGTTTATTAGGACAGCGTGTGCCTGGTGTGAGGAAACAATAAGATTACTTAAATTACCAATCTGATTGATAGTGAAAGGGGGGAAAAAAAAGAATTAATAGGGAGGCTGAATTGATTTCTTACTTCTAGAATCAAAACTAAAGTATATGAGAGGAGTGATGTTTCGGAGGGCAGGAGGAATAGAAAGAACTTTGGTTGCAGACATCCATAGATTCACTTTGTAAGGAGTATGTTTTCTGAGCTTCTCATTATAGTTTTCGTATAGTATGTAAATTCTCTCATCAGGTAGTAGTAATTAGTGTCTCTAATCATGTGTAATTCTATCGTATGTGGGGTATGAAGTTTTTCATTCTCTTGTATTTTCAGTGTATGTGTTGTATGTAACCAGTCAGTAATTGTGTACTACAAAAGGGAAAGCTTTCTGCATTTCTGATGAGTAAATTAATTTAGCTCTGCCTTTTGTTATTCTGATCCTATCGGACTAACATTGCTGTGTTTATAGATAAAGACCACACCTTTCCATGTTTCACACATTCTCTGATACAAGTGTACATTTTTTAGACTGCAAAAATTGATTTCCTTGTCTGTGTTGCTGAGGCAGCAAAGTCAGGTCCTTGCTCAAACTGGTCACTTTTATTCCTTGCTAATAATTTACTACTTGATCTGCAGATATGTCAAAGCATACCTCCTTCCTGATAAGTCCCGCCAAAGTAAACGCAAGACCAAAATTAAAAGTAACAGCACCAATCCAGAATTTAATGAAACACTGAAGGTGAGAACACTGTCTCTCTCTCAGACTGTGATGAATGTTCCGCTTGTGCTTGCAGGCATTTTCTATCTGTGTTCCAGTATGGGGATTAGAATTTGGAAGAGATGCCTGAAAAGGGAAGGTATTTAAGCAAAAACATCTAGTGATCCTATGAGTTGCAACTTCTGGCTTTCAGCATTGAGGAAGTGGTTTTGTTTGGTTCTCCCCTTTACCGGTAAACCTTCTATTAGTTTCCGTAGGCTTCTTTCAAAACTGTTCATGTTCCAACTAACTTGAGCTCAGAGTTGTTAAAAGCGCCTCGAATATTTTGTACGCCCTAAGTCAGCAACTGATGCTGAAGTAGAGTTAGCTTAAAACTTCCCATCTAACTGATTTCAAAGAGAAAATAACCTTTTGCAGTAAGATCTGAATATCTCCGGAAGCTTTAATTTATTTTTAGAGCAAAACTGACTTTGATAAGAAAATGCCAACAACAGCTTCACTGCCTGCCTTCCTAAAAAGCTGTAATGAAGTTTGTTTTCTGTTGCAAAAGTCAATGACCGATTACTTCCTTGAGGACTGGTGGAGCACAACGCCCAGGGTCTTTCCTTCCTTGCCTTTTCCCACATCCACCACAGAGGCTGAACTATTCTGAGCTCCTCATGAGCTGCTTATTCACCTTCTTGGTTCTGTGGTGAAGGAGGGAATAGCAGTTTCTGCCCAGTTCACTGCTTGTCTGGTACCTGGACTGCAAGGCTCCTGGTGATTCCCCTTCCTGTCGCTTGACGAGAGTTATCCCAACCATCTGTCATGAGGCCAGAAACTCTTTTTAGTTTCTCCTGACATAATTTTTTTTTTTTGTTGTAATTTCATTAATGTTTTAAACAAGTTTCTTATAATAGAGGCTAATAGATGTTCCCTGGCCAGTATACTTGGCTTAACCTGGCTATAAAACCATTTTGCAGACTTAGACACACTTGGTCTGGCCAGAATGCTTGCCAAGGGAGAGTTTCTTGTATAGCCTCATTTTTAAATGGTTTATAGTAAAGTTAAGACTTGCCTGAACTGGGTGGGGGGGAAGTGTTAGACTCTGTTTAGCAAGGAACATAGCACTAAACATGTTTGCTGGTAGGGAACTCGGTGAGGATAGGACCTAGCAGCTTGTTAAAAATTTCAGTTCTAACACAGAAGGCTTACTTGAATTGTGGGTAAGGAGGCAAGAGCTACATCTGTTCGTCCCAACTGTAACTACTGTTAGAAAAGAAAAATAATTAAATCTGTCTGTATCTTCCCTCTTTGACTTTTATTCCATTGTTGCTAAATATGACATCTTTCACAGTGGAACTGTTGGCATCTAGGATTAAGCATGGTAGACATATCTGTACATGAATAGCCTGCTCGTGTGGCTCGCCAACTGACTTGACTGTTTCAGCTTTTGGAGAATATGTGTCTGCGTTCAGTCATTGTTCCTGATGCGAGGAGAAAAAAAAAAAAAAAAGACATCTGGGTCTCTTCAGCTAACACTAGGAGAAGGGGGAATTTCAGGGAATTAATGGAGCTTTTCGCTAAAAGCAGAGCGTACAGAGCTAGAATTCCAGATGCTTATAATTTTCCATGTATTTGCTAGAATATGATGTTTCTTCAGAGGAGTTTTTTAATAGCATTCATAACCAACAATGGTTACTAAGACTGATAGGCTTGGTGCATGTTTTGCAGATGCAGTTTTGCATGTTTTCGGAGCAATTTTTCATAAGTTACAAAGATAAAATTGAGAAGGAGAGGATAGCGTTTCTAGAAAGTAGCATGCAGCAGACTGTCTTTAGGCATAAAAGAACCAGTGGGCTTTCTTCTTATGAACTAAACTTTGATGTTGATCTGCTTCTTTTATATAAATGTACAAGAAATTAACAGGATCATAGTTTTAAGCATCATAATTTACTTTATAGTCATAAATACCCAGTAAATAATACAGAAAAAACACGATCATGATAGTAACACTAATTACAATTGGATGCATGCTGCAAAGAATAGAATTAGGCTTAACATTATGAGCTTTCCAGCTAGATCGATCTTGTTTGCAAAGAAAACAAATCTCTCATGCTGCATTCGTTAGCTGCTGTGGGCTTTGTGAAATTGAGCTAGAGCTGTAAAAGGCTCCATGGAAACTATTATTTATTCCTATTCTGAGAGTTTCTTTTTCTCTTTTTTTGTTGGTAGTATGTCATCAGTCACACACAGCTAGAAACCAGGACCCTGCAGCTTTCTGTCTGGCACTATGACAGATTTGGACACAACAGCTTCCTTGGGGAGGTGGAAATTCCATTCGATTCCTGGAACTTCGAAAATCAGGGCGATGAGTGGTTTGTGCTGCAGCCAAAGGTAAGGGTTTCCAGGGGCCAGTGAAAGTGTTGCGAAGCAAATTTAGCAAGGCTTAGTTATTTTTCCTTTGGAACGTTTTTATAAAACGGTGGCTTTGAATGTCTAATATGGTCATAAAAATAATATCTTAATTCTTTATTCAATCAAAACATACGGGCTTTAAAGTCTTTGTGAAAATTTTACATGTGATTGGCTATTTAAAAACACACACGCGCACGCACACACCCCCCTTTTAAACAAAATCTAAGTTCATCTTGTAACAAACTGCAGTGGAGAAATGACCTAGTAAAGAAATGGATTATATTTTAAAACTAGCACTAAACCAAAGGAACTCTTCTACCACTCCCCCCCCCAATCCTTAACAGTTTATTAAAGAAATAGATCTTTTTTGTTTCAATTCAAAATGTTTCACACTTTTTAGCTGTGACAAAATGACTTTACTAATCTCTTGTTCCCCTTAACTAGGAAGGTACAAGAGAAGGCTTCTCAGCAGGCAAATCAATTGGTCTGTGAAATAGGACTTGCATTGTACTTAGCTAAGGATAGGATGACTTTTCTCTCTAGGGCACCCCCTGCTTTGGCAAAGGTGTTTATTTTTGGAGGAGATTCAAAGAGCTATTGTAAGACAGAGGATTAAAGGCTTCTGTCTTGCTTGCTCCTGCAGCAGCCAGAATCCCCAGAAACTCCAGTGGTTTAAATTGCCATTTGAGAAAGTGTATTTTTCTTGCTGCAGAAAAAAACTTTGTGAGGCTTAATGTAAGCTGTCACAAATTTATATTTTAGTAAATGATTTAATAGAAGATGTGTAAAGAAATTGGTCTTTTCTTTGAACACTTACACACCTCAAACTTTATAAGTGACAAGATCATTCCCAGTTTCCTAGTTCAGCTTTGTTAATAAGGGTGACCACCAGCTCCTCCTTCAGGGTCCAGACGAAGTGAGGCCAAAAAGAGAAAGTGGCTAATGATGGCAAACATGTTTCAGTCAGCACTGTGCCCAGGGCAGGATTATATCATCCTCCTTGCAAGCTTGCTTCACGTAAGTTAGTTTTGTTGTGTCTGCTCTTGAAGCAGAAGAAATGCCTGCTACATCTCTCTCACAGCTCTGGCTGGTGTCAGATGTTGCCCTTATGTAGTACCCCTCAGTCTACAACAATAATAACAACAAGATACACATCCAGGATTTGTTTTGTTTACAGTTTGTATGCAATGTTGGTCTGAAATTGAGCTTCTTACCCTGCAGTAGTCTCTTTGTCATGTCATATCAGTCCTTGGGGATTTGTGTGTGTATGGGTGGTTTCTTTTAATCTGGGTCTGGGAGTGGGGTGAGAATACAGTCATGAAGCTCTCCTGTTCACCAAAAAAGTAATGAGGTGCTAAGCTATGCATTTTAGCCCTTCCAGCTGGAAGGTGTTGTCTGATTATTTCCAAAACCATTAAAAGGATTTTTAAAGAAGTTCTTTTTTACCAAAGAAAGCAAACACAGGTCTTGTGTGCCTCCTAAGTTGTGACAAACCATGTTTCTAAACTTAAAATGCTGCTAAGATTGTTGATTAGCAAAAGGGATAACGTTTTTGAAAAACCAATTACTGCATTCTGAATTAAAAAAAAAAAAAAAAGCAGCCAAGGTTGATACATATACAAATTACATGCTGTCCTCCCATATGAATTGGCTGAGACAGGCAGGAATGGCAGTGAAACATTTCCTGGGGTTTATTACACAGCTTTATTTTTCTTGTCATGAATCATTTAGCTGCTTTAGTGAAAAAGTTGGAGACTTTAAGACCTATTTCTTCTGTTTTCAAGAGGAGTGTGGTTAAATGTGAAAAAGAAGAGAAAATAGTTCTGTGGTTTAAGAGGGGGCAGAGTCTAGAGCCATGTAATATGTGGGTTTGGGGAGGAGGCTGATAAATTGTTCCTGACGTAAAAACTTATACCATCACATGTCCACCAGGAGAACAGGAAAAATAATCCTTTTTGTCTTTATGGGAAATTTGATCCTAGACTTACATAGTTTAGACTATAATTGAGATGCCTGGCTGGCAAGATTCAGATTTTGTGGCAATTATTCCACTGCGTTTTACTACAGGTTTTCTTTGTTCTCTGTTGTAGCAGCTGGCGTCAGACAGTGGTGGACACAGGGCCATATTTCTCAGAATCAGTGCAGGAACATCTGTGTTGCTGTAAAAGTGCTTCAAAGTCACAAAAGGGCCATGTTGTTATCACTAAAATTGCTTTGTTCCCTCTCCCATATTTGTGTACAATCAGCCTTAGCCCCAGTAAACGCGGTTAGTGCCTTAGCCTGGAGGCTATGTTATAAAGGCAGTGCTGACTCTGTGTGCATCTCCGTATGTATTTCTGGTGGGTTTTTTGGTTCTGTTTTCTCTTGATGATAGAATTTTGACCTTCCTGGGGAGTCAGGAAACAAGTCAGGAAACAAAGTATTTCTCTTTGCATGTTGGAGAAATAGTGTCACTAATCAGACAGACATTAATTTATAAGCAGTTCTCTAAAAGCTGTGTGGTACCTTGGTGGGTGTCTCTTAGCACTCCAGGGCACTCTCTCTTTTATACATGTGCTTTGTCAGCGCGATGGATCACAGGAAGATTTGTGTATTTGCACCCAAACCTAAGCACAGACAGACGTGCAAGCATCTGAGTAGTCCCATCTCCATTAGTGGACATTACTGAGCAAGGTTAGCATAGATCTGATCTCTCTAGTCTACAAGACTTCTTTTTCACTGTTCTTTATTTTTCTAGAAGGCAGTTTGAACTTCTTCAGATGCAACACCCTGTTGTCTTTGCATTGCATCTATTGTTTTTAAAATTTACTTTCCAGCTTAGAATGGGAATGGAAGTTGAGCTCATGTCAATGAAGGCCTAATGGTTTTTTTAAAAAGGATGCCCTGAAGAGTACTGAATGCATTATTCGTGGGCAAGATTCAAGCATTTATAAACCAAAAAAGATGCAGAACTAGTAGCTGTGTAGAAAAGGGCAAGGATACTGGCAACGACTTTTCAAGTTTTTCTATTGCAGAGCTGAACTCTGCTCTCTTCCCCCACCCTGGCTGCCCATGTCTCCATTCCATGAGTGACTCAGGACTGAGTCTTCTAAAAATACATATGAGGAGAGGTGCCATGCTGGACCTTGTTCTCACCAACAAGGAGGGGCTGGTGGGGAATGTCGCGCTCAAGGGCAGCCTTGGCTGCAGTGATCATGATGTGGTGGAGTTGGAGATCCTTAGAGTTGCGAGGAGGGCATGCAGTAAGCTTGCTACCCTGCACTTCAGGAGAGCAGACTTTGGCCTGTTCAGGGATCTGCTTTCACAGAGTACAGAGGGATAAAGCCCTGGAAGGAAGAGGGCCTCAAGAAAGCTGTCTAATATTCAAGGACCATCTCCGCCAAGCTCAGGTGCAATGCATCCCAACAAAGAGGAAGTCAGGCTAAATGCCAGGAGGCCTGCGGATGAACAAGGAGATCTTGGACAACCTCAAACACAAAAAGGAAGCCTACAGAGGGTGGAAGCAAGGACAGGTAGCCTGGGAGGAATACAGAGAAGTTGTCTGGGCAGTCAGTTATAAGGTTAGGAAAGATACAGCCCAGATAGAGTTAAATCTGTCTAGGAGCATCAGGGGCAACAAGAAAGCCTTCTATAGGTGTATCAGGTACAAAAGGAAGACTAGGGAAGATGTGGTCCCATTCAGGAAGGAAACGGGAGACCTGGTCACCCAGGACATGGAGAAAGTGGAGGTACTCAACATTTTTTTTTTTTTCTCAGTTTTCACTGGTAAAGGCTCTGACCACCCTGCCCAAGTTGCAGAGGGAGAGGCAGGGACGGGGGGAATGAGGAACAGCCNCATCCACGGGTCCTGAGAGAACAGACAGATGTAGTTGCCAAGCTATTATCCATCATATTTGAGAAGTCCTGGCAGTCTGGTGAAGTTCCTGATGACTGGAAAAGGGGAAACATAATCCCCATTTTTAAACAGGGTAAAAAGACTTGGGGAACCTCAGGCCAGTCAGTCTTACCTCTGTGTCCAGTATGATCATGGAGCAGATTCTTCTTGAAACTCTGCTAAGTCACATGAAAAATCAGGAGGTGATCAGTGGCACCCAACATGGCTTCACTCTAAGGGCAAATCATGCCTGACAAATTTGGTGGCCTTCTACGATGGGGTTACAGCATTGGTGGATAAGGGAAGAGCAACTGACGTCATCTACCCGGACTTGTGCAGGGCATTTGACACTGTTCCGCATGACATCCTGGTCTCTAAACTGGAGATACGGATTTGATAGATGGACCACGTGGTGCATAAGGAACTGGCTGGACGGTCGCACTCAAAGAGTTGCAGTCAACGGATCAGTGTCCAAGTGGCAACTGGTAACGAATGGTGTTCCTCAGGGGTCAGTACTGGGACTGGTACTATTTAACATCTTTGTTAGAAACATGGATGTTGGGACTGACTACACCCTCAGCAAGTTTGACGATGACACCAAGCTGTGTGGAGTGACTGACACACTGGAGGGAAGGGATGCCATCCAGAGGGACCTGGACAGGCTGGAGAGGTGGGCCTGTGCCAGCCTCATGAAGTTCAACAAGGCCAAGTGCAAGGTCCTGCACATGGGTCGGGGCAATCTCACACACAGATACAGGCTGGGTGGACAATGGATGGAGAGCAGCCCTGAGGAGAGGGATTTGGGGGTGTTGGTGGATGACAAGCTCAACACAAGCCGGCAATGTGTGCTCGCAGGCCAGAAGGCCAATGGTATCCCAGGGTGCATCAAAAGAAGTGTGGCCAGCAGGTCAAGGGAGGTCATTCTTCCCCTCTGCTCCAGTCTGTTGAGACCCCACCTGGAATACTGTGTCCAGCTCTGGAGCCCCCAACATAAGAAGGACATAAACTTGTTGGAGCGGGTCCAGAAGAGGCCCATGAAGATGATCAGAGGGCTGGAGCACCTCTGCTATGAGGACAGGCTGAGAGAGCTGGTGTTGTTCAGCCTGGAGAAGAGAAGGCTCCAGGGAGACCTTACAGCAGCCTTCCAGTACCTATAGGAAAGCTGGAGTGGGACTTTTTACAAGGGCATGTAGTGATAGGATGAGGGATAATGGCTTCAAACTGAAAGAAGGGAGATTTAGATTAGATCTCAGGGAGAAATTTTTCACAGTGAGGGTGGTGAGACACTGGGACAGGTTGCCCAGGGAAGTTGTGGATGCCCCATCCCTGGAAGTGTTCAAGGCCAGGCTAGATGGGGCTTTGAGCAACCTGGTCTAGTGGGAGGTGTCCCTGCCCATGGCAGAAGGGTTGGAACTAGATGGTCTTTAAGGTCCCTTGCAACCTAAACCATTATATGTTTCTATATGAAACCAATTATGGTTTAAAATCCTGACTGGTGGAAATAAGAGCTGCATCTCAGCTTAAATTAACTACCGTTTATATGTCCAGAAATAAGTTCAAGGGTTTTTTCTGTTTGTATGCTTCACTTATACTAGCTCTCTCTTCCCTGTGTATGGGAAACTCAAGAGTGTCTAATGCCGGGTGGCTTTATTCTCCTGAGCGCTTGCATTCTGTAGATAATAAAGTTTTCTAAAATGTGACTGCATTCAATCTCCAATGTCTAATTATCTGAAAGCGGGCTGGTATGCCTTCGTATGTTTAGGAAGCGTTTCAAACACTGTATGGGTGCAACAAAATCAGAATCAAAAGGAGAAGGTGAATGCTTAACCTCAGCTAGATTTCTGTCTGTTTGGTTTTTTGTGTGGGTTTTTTTTTTTATTTTTCAGGTGGAGGTTGCCACAGATGTTGGGCTTCAATATAAAGGAGAACTGACAGTTGTTTTACGTTACATTCCCCCGGACAGAAACCTAATGCTTCCTCTAGGGCAGTTTCAAGGTAAAACAAACATTAATGGCAGCATATGATAACATCGCTCTGAATATTAAAAATGCTCACCTAGAATGAAGTAATGGTATTAGTGAAGACTGAAATCATACTTAAATATACTTGTTGTCTTTATCTGTGGAAATTCTCCTGATCCATACTCTTCTCTTATATTGAACTTAAGGAGATAGAAGGGAAGAGGAGTGTGCAGTTAAGTGTTGATGCACGGCTGTGACCTAATTAAAAAAAACAATTGAAAGACTAGATAACATGATCAAGGAGAGCCACATAGAAATAAATTGTCTACATCATACTCTATGGGTTGTTTGTTCAGCTAGTGATATGCAGTGTGTAGCTGATTAAAGTAATAGACTTCACATAGTTCTTCATGCTTAATTGTCCTTAAGCGTATCTGTCTTCTGATTTTCACTTTTTTCACACTGCCTCACCTCTGCTCAGTTTTACTGTATTACTGCTGTAATTCAGTTCTGCAAAATAGTATTTGAATTCTTTAGGATAAGCCATTATTTTCGTCAATGATGAACAGGGGAAATAGTTACTACTGTTTGCATTGTAGTAGCATGGGGAACAGCTATCATGTGAAGTGAAAGATGTATCAGCAGTCCTGGCTAACCAGGGAGGTCCCAGTTGCCTGGGAGGTTAACAAATGTGACACCCATAGACAAGAAGGAGCGGAAGGAAGATTCAGAGAACTACAGGTCTGTCAGTCTGACCTTAGTGCTGGGGAAGTTATGGAGCAGATCATCCTGAGTGTTATCATGCGGCACATGCAGGACACTCAGGTGATCAGGCCCAGTCAGCATGTGTTCATGAAAGGCAGCTCCTGCTTGACAAACCTGATCTCCTTCTACGACAAGGTGAGCCACTTAGTGGATGAGGGAAAGGCTGTGGATATTGTTTACCTGGACTTCACTAAAGCCTTCGACACTGTTTCCCACAGCGTTCTCCTGGAGAAACTGGCTGCTCATGGCTTGAATGGGCATACTCTTTGCTAGGTCAAAATCTGGCTGGAAGGCTGGACCCAAAGAGTGGTGGTGAATGGAGTTAAATCCAGTTGGTCACAAGTGGTGTTACCCAGGGCTCAGTACTGTGGCCAGTTCTGTTTAATATCTTTATCAATGATCTGGACGAGGCGGTCAAGTGCACCCTCAGTAAGTTTGCAGACGACACCAAGTTAGGCGGGAGTGTTGACCTGCTTGAGGGTAGGATGGCCCTACAGAGGGGTCTGGACAGGCTGGATCAATGAGCCAAGGCCAACGGTATGAGGTTCAACAAGGCCAAGTGCCGAGTCCTGCACTTGGGTCACAACAACCCCAGGTAGCCCTACAGGCTTGGGGAAGAGTGGCTGGAAAGCTGCCTGGCAGAAAAGGACCTGGGGGGGTTGGTCAACAACCAGCTGAATGTGAACCAGCAGTGTGCCCAGGTGGCCAAGAAGGCCAACAGCACCCTGGCCTGTGTCAGGAATAGTGTGGCCAGCAGGACTAGGGGAGTGATCGTCCCCCTGTACTCAGCACTGGTGAGGTTGCACCTCGAGTACTGTGTTCAGTTTTGGGCCCCTCACTACAAGAAAGACACTGAGATGCTGGAGCGTGTCCAGAGAAGGGCAATGAAGCTGGTGAGGGGTCTGGAGCACAAGTCTTCTGAGGAGCAGCTGAGGGAACTGGGGTTGTTTAGCCTGGAGAAAAGGAAGCTGAGGGGAGACCTTATTGCTCTCTACAGCTACCTGAGAGGAGGCTGAAGCGAGGTGGGGGTTGGTCTCTTCTCCCAAGCAACAAGCTATAGGACAAGAGGAAATGGTCTCAAGTTGTGCCACGGGAGGGTTAGGATGAATATTAGGAAAAATTTCTTCACAGAAGGGGTTGTCAAGCATTGGAATAGGCTGCCCAGGGAAGTGGTGGAATCACCATCCCTGGAGGTATTTAAATGACAGGTAGATGTGATGCTGAGGAACATGGTTTAGTGGTGGACTTGGCAGTGCTAGGATAACAGTTGGACTCAATGATCTTAAAGGTCCCTTCCAACCTAGATGATTCTGATTCTGTGAAAGCAATCTCTGGGTAGCACCTGAGCGTACATGGATATACCAGACACAGGTGTATCACTGTCTTAGTGACAGAATTGCTTGTTAGCATTAGGATTTGTTAGATGAATTAGACTTTTTTTTTCTTTCTTTTTTTCACAGATGATATTGCCTCTGCTAAAAGTAATTCCAAGCTTTTATCTCTTAAAAGCTAATTGTTGTCTGAAAAGTCCAGCTATGCGCTATCTGCTTTTTTCTTAATTAGTGCATTTTAACATCACTCCTGATCTTTTTTCCTGTTATTTTCAGCCTGAGTCAGTGTGTATGATCCCTGCTGATAAGCCTCTCAGAATCTGCAGCAGTAGCGAGTACGTGTCCCCTCATGCTGCTGTTCCAAAGCAGTAGTGTGTCAGTGCGCAGTGTCCTTTGTTATAGTCTCTGAGGAGCACTGCATTCTTACAGATGGAATATTTCTGCATTTTAAGCTTTTGGACAGAGGTTTTATACCTTGTTTGTGCTGTAGGGATGCCTTAGCATTAGTGGTGGAACTGGATTCTGAGAAGGTAGGACTTACAGGATATGCACTTCTTTGTGTTCAGCACAGTAATCCACAAATACTTGTCTTCAGAAACAACTTCAGATAGGGCACCCTGTTGTGTCCAGGAAGGGCTAGCTAGTTACATGGTCAAGTTCTTTATCAAATATGGAGTGGTTTTTCTGCCCCTACCTCATTAGTTGCTCTATCCATAGAGAATCCGAATCTCCTTATAAGAAATATTTTAATCCCAATGCAGGAAATGAGTGAAAGAATCTCGCCAAGATAACTTACATTTCCAAATCAGTCTTGCAATGTATATATTTTATGATGATGATGTTGCAACTCTGTTCTGTGTATAGGAAAGAAGAACTTTAAAAAAGGAAAAAAGGGAGACTCTCACATGCCGTCTGGAGGTATATTAGAAGTCCTCATCAAAGAAGCAAAGAATTTAACAGCGGTGAAATCAGGAGGCACATCTGACACTTTTGTGAAAGGGTCTGTGGGGTTTTTTTCTCCCAATTTTTTTAATGGCTGTACTGAATCATATTTTGGCTGATCTGATTTTTCTCAATATATCTGTATATACGTGTATGGAGTGTCAGTGCTGAAAAGCAACTGACACCTTGAATTGGTATGGTGAAGAGAAGACTGCTGTGGGATAAGGGCAGAGAGGTACAAATTGTCCCAGTGGTTAAATATAACCGTATTTAAATACTACTCAGTCAAGAACCAGAACCATTCATACGTAAGTATCCAGTGTGCTAATGTGCATGCTGTTATAAAATACAACATTTAGCAAAATAAAACACTCCCCCTGAGTCAGCAGAGAGAGGTAGATGATTATTCATCTCTCCTGGAGGCAAGAAGTTGTAAGTTAGGGCTCTCACGCTGGAGATGATACCTGATCTGACAGTGACATTTACATTTTAAGGAAATTGAAACAGTGCATATTATTTACTAAGAGAAATAATCACACTATGTCCTGAATAAGAGACTTGTTTCCAGGAAGATACACGTCTCTTTGGATTCCTTGCAACCTACAAAAGCTGACATGCTCCATTAAGCTGAGGTTCTTTCTAATGGATGTCATCTGAAACATGCAGAAAGAGAAAATTCATTATGTGTGTGAGGAAATTCTGTTTTGATTCAAGTAAATATGCTAAATGAGAAAAGATCTTTCTCTTTTCTACTGTAAATAGTTTCGGGGTCTTTTTTCTAGTGCTTAAATGGAAATCTCTTTGGCATGTAGTACAGTGTCAAGGAGCACATTTAAAACCTGAGGGTTCCCAGGAAGTGTATCACTGATTTCAAATGTAGTGTCTTAAGTCTAACTGTGTCTCGTTGTTAACATTTAATATTCTTTGACAGAAGATGTTTAAAAATCCTGCTCTGATAGCTTTCAGGTTTGATTTTTAAAGACGCATCATTTTGAAAAATTTAGGTCTGTGTCACTTATATGCCTGTATGCATGTGGGTATGTAAAAATATATACACAGTATGACATACACGTACCTTTTTATTAAATAAGCAAGATTTTGTGTTGGACATTCAAAATGCAGACTATATAGAAAATACTACATAAAGGATATGCTTGTGTTTCAATAAAATAAGCATACTCCTGCATGCCTCATTGTATTGAATTTTTCATAAATGTAAGCTATGCTTTTGAAATGTTACATTTAAGAAGTAATAGATAGCTTAAACCACTTTTCTTTGGCAGTTTTTGCTTTCAATACTAGCTGTCAGAATTGCTGATTTTTTTTAGATATGCTCCAGTTCATTAGTAATGGTTTGAGTGTGGTTACTAAGTGGTGACCATAGAAAACATTCTCCCTTTAATTCCTTGGTGACGCTGAGAATTTATCGTGATCTTGTAGGGTGCTTCAAACTATCACTAAGCTTACATACTTCACGTAGACAAAGTTTGAGCTATTCTACTTATGTATTTGTTCTCCCATGCCATCTCTCTTTTCTTGGTATATGTGAGGGCATTTCCTTTTCCTGAAAATAGACTGACTGATCCCACTGGAGCTCGCAACAGACTTCAGGGAGAAGATGTTGTCAAAGCCTTTTTACATTAGCAGTAGCAATGCGTGGCCAAGAATCCTCCAGACTGTCTTTAATTAGTGATGTCTGCTGTTACTGACATGGATTATTCAGTACAGTGGAACAGGAGTCTGTTTTCCTTGGACTGTCGGTCTGTCATATGTCATGGCTAAATGCACAGTCAAGTTGCTGTGAACCAGTTGAGGCGCTGCAGTGGTCTAATCTGCACTGTTAGCTTGAGATAATTTGACACAGATTAGCCCACTTTAGTACACTAGCTCATGTTTATTGTCAAATAAAAGCCTGCACAGGAATCCTGATCAAGGTCTAGTGATGTAATTTGTTTGTATGTCTGACCCTTTAGTAGTTACGTGCAACCACACAGTTATTTCATTAGCTTTGCTGAAGGACGCAAAGGTACAGACTATGAACATTTGTACAGACCTCTGATTTTCAAACAAGAGTATTAAGTTCACGTAGTTTCACTGAAATTCTCCACTAAAAGTAAAAGGTGAAAAGCTTGTCAGGCTTTATAGCCTTAGTGTTTCTGCACTCGATAGGGGAGTTAGGCAACTCAAAATAATAATGCTAACCTCCTTGTCAGTCATGTCCATTTCTTTCTGGAGGAGCTGCTGTCCTGCTTTGAGAGTGAGACTGGACTAGGTGACTCCAGGGGCCCGTTCCAGCCAAAATTTCAATGAACCTTTCTATATTTAGTCTCACTGAAAAAAACCCTTGTGGTTAAGACCCAAGGCATGGGGCAGGGAGACCTAATTTCAGTTTCTTCTGGTATAACTGACATTGTAACTGTAAGAACAAACACAGCACAAATGCAAAATAGACACTTCAGGTATATGCTTATTTTAGTGACAGTGGGGAAATGGGGTCCTGATCCTGTTTGAAGCTTTACATGGTTGCAATTATTCATGAGTATTGTGTGACATCCCATCTACATATTCAGTTTTCCTTTTTCATATCTCCCAGGTACCTTCTCCCAGATGACAGCAAAGCTACAAAACACAAAACTCCCATAATAAAAAAGAGTGTGAACCCCCAGTGGAATCATACCTTTGCTTTCAGTGGCTTGAATTCAAGGGATATACATAATGTCTGTCTAGAACTGACTGTGTGGGACAAGGAGTCACTCTCCAGTAATATTTTCTTGGGAGGTGTCCGTTTGAGCACTGGAAACGGTAAGGTCCCACCTGATTGGTGTTTCCTTTCCTTATTTTGCTCTCCTCCTTCCTCACTGCAAGTGGTTCATGTGTCTGAGGGACAGAAATAATACTGAGTGTATGGAAAGTATATGGGAACTTGGAGAAATTGAAAAGGGAGAGAAGGCAACATGTAATGGTGTAGATGGTTTAGTTCTTTCCTCCATTGAGTGTGACACAAAAATTTGCTGCCCAGTTGTGCTTCAACGAAGTCTAGAAGAACTGGGAATACCTTGGAAGTGTTTCTTAGTGTCCCAGTGAGAAGGAGAAGCCTACTTTTGTCCAACAGCAGGCTTTCTGCTGGTGATGGTGTGATCTGGAAGAGGTGCGAAGCTGTTCCTCCGAGTTACTTGTGGTGCAAAGTGGGGGACGTTTCTGTACTTCTGTCCATTATGTCCCAAAGGAGTGTAATGACAAACTGGTGCTCTCCAGGAGCTACCTGTTTTCAGTATAACTCCCAGTACAGGTGGTAGTGTAAAGTGCTTGTCATATCTCTATAGAGCATTGCAGCGATTAAGTAACTCCTTACTAAGGTGCCAAAATGCTTCATGTTTTTGCAATTACCAGGTGTAAGTAATGGCAAGGAGGTTGACTGGATGGACTCTCAAGGGGAAGAGCAGCACCTCTGGCAGAAGATGATTGACAGTCCTGGAGCTCCTGTGGAGGGCATATTAATGCTGAGATCCAGCATGGGAAAACGCAGACTCTGAAAGACTTTAACTACTGAGGGGTACCACAGGTACTCCTGCCTTCAGTGGTGTTCAGGCTCTTGTCGCTTTGCCCGTTTGAAAGCCGAGAAGAGTTGTACTCTTTGCCTTGGGTATTAAGGCTCCGAGTGACGTTTTAATGCATTCTGCGCTCTCACACGCATGTTTGTAACCCAGGCTTCTGTACGGATTATGTTTCTTCCAAAGCCAGTGAGAATTTGACCTTGTACAGAGATCAGACGGGCTTTCTCCGTCCCTTCTGGTGACTGCTGCGCAGCTAATGAAAACGTCTGCCTGGAGGGGGGCGTGGAGCGAGCAAATTGTCTGGTTAGTCATTTAATAAGTAATGCCTGGGTTACATATCTCCTTCTGGGTCAAAAATGGCCTAGAAGACAGCAGTGATACAGTATGAGCAGATGCAGGGTGAGTCTGTGCTTTGGTATTTGAAAGATAAAAAGCCATAATGTTATGAAGGATAACAAACAACGTTTCTTTATTACGTTTGCCTGCTGGGCTGCGCAGTGTGAAGGATGCCGGCTTGGGACCAGGAAGCCCATTGAGGAAGGGCAGTGTGCTGTGTTGCACACTGGAAGCAGGCAGCAGGTGAGCCGGTGTGCAGTGCTGGTGTTTTGGCATTCTTTGGGTTATTTTAATGCACTGTATAAAAAGGTGGACTTGGTTCGATATAATCAATCTAATGAAAATAAATCGTAACAAATACTCAAACCATTTCCAGAACTACACGGCATTACTGTGTTTTTCATTCAGTTGACAGCTGGAACCAAGATCTTCTGATGTCATTGAACGGAGGGAGTATTGTTCACGTGCCAGTCCCCATCTTGATGAGTTGCTGAGATGAGACACGTTCTGGGTTCGGACATAGTTAGCTAAGACCTTGATTCAACAGAATCAAGGTAGTAAAGTGACGTGATTAAAGTACATGCCAGAATGATTTGCACAACTGTGGAATTTTCTCTGAATGGGCCGGGGTCCCATTGAGTCGTGCCTATGCATGTTATTTATTAACCAGAATAGGACTTTTTTTCTCCTGAACTCCCCTTGTGAGTTCCCTGTGACTTAACGGTGGATTTAATAAGAGTCAATTTTGGCCAATTCAGTTACTAATCTTACTAACTGTTCAACAATTGCTCAACAGTAATTTTGCCATTTGGTTTTCTAAAATGGTTTTATACCTACTTAGATCCCCCATCCTCTCGGGACTTAACGCTGGTCATATGTAAAGAGCATGCTATTTTGAATAGTTGTTGCAGGCAACTCCTACCTTATTGAGATAGAATTACAATCCTTTTTCAAGGACAGCACATTGAATAATAATATAATTGCATGGCATGTGACTGCTCAGTGTATAAGACAAAGGAAGACCAGTAAACTGAGTGAACAACATTTCTCCTGAATTTTCTAGAATTAGAACATAGCATCCTATTTGAACTGGTAAATTTGTCTATAGCTAGTCTTACCTTTTTTCTGTGTTTTTTTAACCAAGTGTTTTATTTTTGGAAGCACTGTAGTATTAGTACTAAGGAAACAAATTGAAATGTATGGAAACATAGTCCTTTCATAAATTACTGTGGGGAAAATAAACCCAAACAAACTTTGAAAGAATGTGTCATTCCCTGTAGGTCAAAACACCAGTATTCAAAAATTTCTTTGAAGAATGAAGACCATAAAATCTAACTTGTTTGAGAGATACAAATGTTGTTCTTCACAATCCATAAACTGCAAGAAATCTAGATTGAACAACAGCATATGAACTGATAGCTATGTAACTACAGCTCAAAATTTTGAGATCTGTAGCTATTGTACTGTCCAGTTAGGTACATGTATTGAGCTGAATCAAAACCCTTAAAATTTAATGTCCATTCCTTTTTTATTTTTAAGATTTTTTATGTTGGTTTGGTTTGAGTGTCTTGAAACTACGGGAAGTTTACAAGTAGTCTTTTAAAATCCTAATATTATTAGATTTTAAAATACTTATTTTTGCTTAAAATAGTATCTTGTTTTAATAAAACAATTTTTTTCATTATGAATATTTTCTATTAAAGTTGTTACGTGACTTTTAAAAGTCATTGGAGGTACTGCTTGCCCAGTTTGAGACCCCAAATTTTCAGAAATTAATGAATCATCTTTGAAAATAAAATCCCCTCAGAATTTCAGTTTGGGAACCAAAAGTCAGTAGTTGCTTAAGAAAACTGACTTCATTTCCTCCTTTATTTTTTTTTCTTTTTTTCTGAAGTCTTGCTTAAATTGGGCAGTGAAGCAAGTCTAGTCTAGATTTAGCTGGCTTTTCATTTTATGCCACAGGTGCTGTGAGGTGATAAATTAGGGCACAAATATCAAGCACACATATTTTATGATTTTTTTTTTATCATAATAGTTTTTCTTTTAAGTATCAGATGGATTTTCTTGGTGGTTGTTTGTTTTTGTTTGTTGTTTTTGGGTTGGGTTTTTTTTGTATCAACATCCTCCAAACTGAAACCAAACCTAGTTTTTGGCACCTAAACTACCTCTGTCTTTAACAGAATCTGAGTTGCCTCGGTTGGTTGTACCTTAAACCTGCATGTATTTTGGGAATAATAATACTACATTGACATGGAGGCAGAAGCTTGATTATTCCACTTGCTGAAAGTTGTTTCAAAGGGATGAAATTTGTTAAATCTGAAGAAAAATGATTCTTCAGGGTAAAATTCCAGCTAGACCTGTAGAGGAGCACGGGGCAGTTGGATGTTGTGGTTTTGTTTCATTTTGATGGTGAAACTGGGAAAATAGAAATAATACAAAAATTCCTCTAGGTTGGACCCCAAAATAGAAGCCTTTTTCTCTTGACAAATTGAAAAGCTTAAAATGTTTTTCAACTGAACTAAATCTCTTACATGGAGTATAAGAGTTTGTCTAATTTTTGAATGGTATTTTCTAACCTTCTAAGCATTAACCTTTTGGTTAAATCAAGTCTTGCTTTGAAAGGAAAAAGTCTGTGCTTTATCACTTCAGCCTCTGCCCATTCTGATCCTATGGTAGAGTTTGGGATGGATGGACTCCTCTGGCAGTTGTCACCCAGCTCCTACATGGGCATTAAGTTCTGTCCTTTTCCTTCCTAAGAGCCAAAATTTTACTGCACCTGAAATGATACACCTGGCTATGAATGTTGGTGTCAGCTGTAGTTCAGCGTATGAAAGGAACAATTTCACCTGGAAGTCATTTTTGCCAAGGTGGTGGTGTTTGCTATTGATGCCATTGATGGGATTTGGAGTAGTACAGTGAAATTACCTCCTAGATTAGCAGGGGCAATTCTGCATTATGGTAGTGTATAATAGTTATCACGCTCTGCCTCAGATGAGCCTCAGAGAGATGATGAGCATCATATAAACACTAGAGCAATTTGGAAAGCTTTGCTGTTCTGTGATGTTATGGGCACATTTGTAGGAAGCGTTTGATTTGTGGAAAATGTCACATTTAATTATATCTCTCATATCTTTGTTCTCTTCCTTTACAAAAATGATTTATGGTTTGGAAAAAAGCACAAGATGATTAACTGCAGATGTGATTTCTTGTTTCTCAGATATTTGAATTAATTGCCTATAATTGTGCGTCATCATGTACTGTGTGTTACCAGGCTGAACGAGAAGACAGAAAGCCGGGAATTAGGCTAAAGCCTTCCTTTTGTATATATGTTTATGGCATTGAAGGTGCATGAATGGCTTAGTCAAGGCTAAGTTTTAGGAGAAAACAGCCACAATTTTAACATTGATTCATAAAATCCTGCCCTGAGTAATTAGACACAGCAGAGCTGATGTTTCTAAAGTATTTCTCTATGCAGACTTGAATAACTGAAGATGCATCAGTGGAGAAGAAATCTTCTCTACAGTGATTTTTGAAAGTGTGTTACACAACGCACTTTACTCTGATACTCTGATACATATTTTTCCAGCAAGGTTCCTACAGGGCTTTCATCACTATCTTCCCCCCCCACCGCGATTAGATTTTGAGGGTTTTACCTATTAAAGAAGAATAAAAGTGCAACTTCTGGTGTAAAATGTCAAGTGGGGCCAGTAAGGACATCTTTAGACAGCATGGTTATTGCCAGTATCCATCAAAGAGCTGATGCTGAGGGCTCTCCAAGCCCTGCCATCAGACTTCTGCATCCAGACCTGTTCTCTGGAAGTTTCTCTGCTCAGTTTGAGCTGTGTGGGGACTTCAGGCTTCTAAATGTTGATGCTCTTGCTTGCATGCCAAAAGCAGGCTAAAATGGATTTTAAATGGCCTCCCCATCTCCTCCACCTCCACTGTGTTACGTTTGAGCGAGGGTGGGAGGAAAGGTACAGAGACTGAGGGGACATGGTTGCCACCTTCCTGTGCTCATCCAAGTGCCATTGCCTTCCTTGAATGCCCTTTAGATGCCACATTTCGATCTTTCTCTCCCAGCTAGATGCTTCAGCAGATGGTTTAAGAGAGGAGGCATTGGGATGGTGAGCATGTTTTGCTCATAGTGCATTAGACTGGAAGCTTATTCTTCTGTGCCTCTTCCAATGCGTAGTATGCTAAGGTAGAATGAAAGAAGCATTTTTATGTATTAATTTTTTATCTTACTGCATGTTTGGGCCCTACCAAGTGCACTTCTAAGTTCTATTCTAAAAATATCAGCTAAGCTATGACAGCAGAGCAGCCATTGACCATCCACTGGTCCTAATTGATATGGAGAGGTAACAGGAGGGTTGAACTGAGAGTGGCATAATTTTGGCTTGAGGGGTATGCACATTGCCTGGCTTTGTGCATGTAAAGTGGGCAGTTTGCTGTGTAGCGTCGATGAAGAGAAAGGCTGTTTGGATCTCCTACACCTTCGAAAAAGAGCTGAGTCCTATTGCCACAGCTGTGTAGTTTGTGGATTCACACCAGAAAGTAAGGCTTGTACCCGAGTCTTTGCAAGGGTCTCCCTTCCCTTCAGCATTCCCTTCCCTTCAGTAACCCTCACCAGAGCCTTCTACCTGAACGTTCATCTCCAGTCTGTGGAAGGAGGCAGCATGCCTTAAGTGGTAGCCCCACTTATTTTCATCCATACGAGGTCAAAACTGAAATTTTACTTCCCTAACATACAGCATTGGTTTTCAGCACTTCGCAACAATGACAGAAATAACGATCTCCTGAAAGCTGGTCCATGCACTTTATAAACTTTTATTATTATTATTTTTATTTATTTATTTTTACACATAGAAATGCTAACATTTGAGAATCCTAGAGAGAAATAGTGGTAGAACACGTGATGAATTCCAAAACAGGATGCAGACATTTATTTGCAGCGATGTCTTTTACCAAAACTCAGCAGGAGACGCTGCGAAGCACGCTAGCAGAACCTTAACACTGTGTCTCAAGAATTTCCTTCCTGGTGATTTCATGTTTGCAAATGGTGTTTGCTAAATGGTAATAATACAGTGTTAATTATACTGTGTATATTGACACTGACACTGCAAGGTGAATCTTCACTTGCTTTTTAGGTGGTTTTTTTAGGTTGCTTTTGAAACTCACCCTTGCTGCATCTTGGCCCTTCATTAAGATTTTTGTGGCAATAACATCTATACGGCTGTGTGCTACTGATCCTGACAGCTCAGTGTATATTTTTGAGGATAGTTCTAATTGTTGAGGTTTGCCTAAAGCCAAGTGTAGTCGTTTGTTGCAGCAATTAGAGAATGTCACGTATCCCTCATTCTGCCTTTGTTCTGCTTAAAATCTGTTGCTAGCTATTTGTTTAATTACTCTGCTGGACGTGAACAGTAGTAGCAGTAAATGGCATTGCAGTGTGTGAAGTTCTGCCCAAATTTAGACAAAAGAAAATGTTTTCTGCCCAGAACATTTTTGTACTGTGTACTGTATGTTCAGTTTTGTGGACAAAGGTGGCTGGTAATACATTTGCAACTGTTGTCAAGGTTATTGTTCTGTCTTTTAAATTAAAATACTGAAAAACTGCTGTGTCCTTGTCTCTTCTAAAATGCATTACAGCAAGCTATAAGCATGTCTCCCAGGAATATCCCATCTTACCTCCTTGATGTAAAGAATTACTTCACTTATATGTGATTAATAATGCAAGAGGCCTGGCAGGTCTTCAGAGGTGGGGACTCCTTTGACAGTGTCTCTCTCTCTGGTTTCTTTTTGTCTTCATTCCTACACTTTAAGCATTTTTAAGCTATTTTTGCTTTCATAAGCATTAAACCCGTTTTATTTTTAACATGCAATTCTAAGAATAATGGAAATGCAGTGTTCTCTTCCCTTTTGCTCGAGAATTATTTTACATGCGCCTTAACCCTGCATGTTCAGCAGGTCCTCCCCTCCGTCTCTGAACCTCCTACCTCTTCCCTAGTTCAAGGTCCTGCCCACCTGAAAATCCAGGTATGTTCAAAATACAGCTTTTATGTAATGACTGTTTCTGATTTTTTTTTTTAAAGAAAAACCAAAAAACACTCACACACTCAATTTATACTTGCAGCTGAGTCGCGCTCACTTGTACTTACCTCAGACCAGAGGCCTCTGTTGCATCTTCTCTTGGGTCGCCAGTTTCCCGGGTTCTTGTGTCTTGCTGTCCCTTCCCAGCTGTCTGAGAAAGTAGGAGGCAAATAATTCTCCTGGGCTCTGGGCTTGTGCTTGCCTCCGCTCGCTTTGCGGTAGTCTGAAGGTCTGGCTTGGTGCATTGGGTTCCTGCGCCCAGGTTAAGGGGAGCCCACCTCAGCGGGGTTCTCCTGGCGTGATTTGGGTGCAGGCAACTGGCTCTTTTTGCCCTCACGCCACTCCTGTCTGGCCTGTCCCCGTGCTGGTTCTGGCCTTTATGGGAGTGGGAGCTCAAACATCCATGAACTGGAAGGCAGCTGCAGGTGGGGAAGAGCCCTCCTGCAGTTTCTCTGCTCCTTGTACCTTTGCTTGGGACTGTACTTCAGGATTCTGGAAGATGTCTCTGTAACTTCTATACAATCGAAGGGCAGTCTTTCCTCCCCTTCTCTCTGAGGTGATAGATGCCAAGTTCTCCTAGTAAATTTGAAGTATGGGCCAACCTAACTACTGAAATTCAGGTCTTCGTTACTTTCTGGGTGCATGGGTGGCAACGGGAGGTAACGGTGGTAATTAGGTATGCGCTTGCACGTTCTGCGTGGACACTGGCTTTCCCATCAGCTTCCCTTGCATTTTACAGAGCCTGCAGCAGCTGGATCACCGCGTGGAAGAGGCCAGAGAAATGCATGTGCTATCCACGACTGCCAGCGTCCTCAGTGGCTCCTTTAGCCCAGCCAGCCCTGCTGCTCTCTGCCTTCCAGTGTCTGCAAACGCTTCTCACCCTTCCCTTCACCGACCTGCCATAAAAACATCCTCCAGCCGCAGATGGGGCGAGCGAAATGGGCCGAGAGGAGCTGTGCCACCTCCTGATGGGGTGAAGCCCTCGCTCCCTTTTCCCTGTGGATGTGCAGCACCGACAGGCTGGCGTGAGCGGCTGGAAGCGACCTAGCGCCGAGGCTGCGCAGCCCCAGCTCCATTATTCCACCACCTCAATTTAAAGAGTGGGTTGCGATCGTAACAGTATTTAAATGCATTTCAGGTTACTTTTTAGCCTCTGTGTTTTCATTAATTGCGTGATGCAGTCTGACTCATGCTCTTATGTAAGTACTGAGCTGTAACGAAGCTGCGTGTTGTAGTCATTTAGTGCAGAGCTGTAAGGGTCATTGGTGTTTTCATTAAACACAGCGCTTTCTGTCCCAGAGGGGATGGCTTGAACTTCAAGAATAGGAATGTGCAACTTTCAATTTTGTCTCTCCTCTGCAGGCACAGAGGAGGTATGTGACAGCAGGGGTTGTTCTCATCAAATTACGTGGAATTCTTGGGTAGGACCTAGGGAAATAGCGGGCCATTTACAAAATTGTTTTGTGCTCATGAGAAATTGCTGCCTTCCACAATTTATTCTGGTAGTTTTGTTTGCAAAAGATGTTGCATGACAGAAACATGAATTCTTTTCTGGTCTAAAATGATTGAAGTCTCTTGGTTCATATTCAAAATTGAAAGGTGTCTCCAGATCGATGCAGCAACCTCCAGCCCTGTGGCTGTATCCACATGCTGTGATTTGTCGCATCTCCTGCAATTAATAGCCCGGAGGTGGGAGTGGAAAGGGCAAGACTCATGGCAGGTCTTGCTTCTTGGAAGCAGTGTCTAATCCTCCCAACTAAGATTCATGCTTCAAACAGGATTTGCATTTCGAGCACTGGTAGGATTAGAGCTATGGCAAGAAGAGCCATGTTGGTAGTACAACAAAGACGCCAGCCTGTATGATTTTGAGGGAGCTGAACCTTATGTTAATTTTAAAAATCTAAAAAAATTTAAAAGAGGCACTAGCATAGATAACTGCACCTTGTTTATGTGGTGTTACTTTTCTGGGACCAAAACTCTACAGGATGAATTACTGAAGTATATTTGAATATTTTGAATTTATTTGAATATTTCAGTGCTGGGGTAAAGCCAGAAATACTAAATCCATTGTTCAAACATTCCTTTCCCAAAAGGCCAATCTGCTACATCCCTGCACCCTCCATACCATACAGGAAGGATGATTTGACTCCAAAACAGAGAAGGCAAGTGATGGTTTTCACTGTTCCGTTCCATTCCTCCCCACAAAAATGTACAACAGAAAATGCCAGAAACCTTGTATTGCTAATCAAGAACGGCTTTTCTTAATCACAAGATTTTAATACGTGTTCTGTGTAGAACTAGTAATCCAGTCACTCATGCACTTTCCTCCATTTAATTCAGTTTCCTGTAACAGCCTAGTGATTGCAATCACTTTCCTGATTGTAGCAATCATAAAGCCCCGCTCCTGTTCACCCAGTCATGAAAGACGGCTGGATGCACTGATTCTGTACCGAAATCAAAATGGAGCAGCAGCAAACCAGAATTGCAGCAATACGGTAGAAAAATAAGACCCGTTAGAGATTTTTTTTTTTTGTTTGCTTGATTTTAAAGCATTGGAAATCGGTTGAGGTGCTTTTAGAATGAGGAAAGCCAGGGGCAGACGGACACGACACACCTGTCCCCTGTGCATTCATGTCATAAGCATATGCATGCCAAAGCACCTGAGCCAGAGAGCCATGTCCACAGCAGTATGTGTATGCATGTGTCCGGAGGCTGGCTGTTCCACATGGGACACTTCAAGCATGAAGCGATTCGGTGTGCACGGCCATGCCTAGTTTCCTTAACCACTGGCGCTACACAGGCAGCAGAAGAAGGGCAACTTGGTGTACAGCTGCGTCCATCAGCACGCTGGCTTTTATCCTTCTTGCTCCTCTGTAGTGGGGTCCAGGACTGACTTGTTTGGTTTGGCCAGGTCTGGAACAAAAGTGCTACTCCTGCTTTTGTCACCAGTCCTATCCTTGCATCTTATTCCTAATGGCAAGGGTTGGCAAGCTCAGTCAGCGCTTCCTTACAGACCTGGCACCACCACTTGCAGAGTTCAGGCTGTATCCAGACCTTTGCCTTTTGGCATCAGCACTGCAGGCAGCTGTCACCAGGGCTGTGCCACGCTTTCATACCTACTCCTGGGAGTTTAGTAAGTTTCCTAATACTCCCAGAAGACCACGATCCTGTTCAGAAGATGCCCTTCCATCCTCCCCTTGGTGCTGTCACGCCTCAGCCCACAAATGAGCTTTTGCTAGCTAGTGTCACGGCTGACTTCCCTCTCTTCACATTCATTCCCTCGCTACTTCACTTGCAGGATCAGCCTTTTTAAGAGATTTGCTAACTTTGGAGTGTGCAAGAGACTCAATTCTCTGGCAAGGACTGCTTTAAGGATGCTCAAAAACTGCTGCTCTGCTGACACCAGAGTGTAAACTTAAACTATCTACCTTACAGTCAAAGACAAACAAGCATTTGGCTGAAAACACAGGGCTGTGCTCTCGAGTGGCAAAAATGAGCAGCACAAACACTGCGGTGCTGCTTTTCAAGCATGTCAAATTATGCATCAGATCCTGTAAGCAGGTGTCCAAAGCTTTCACTCACAATTTCTCTCCTTTTGTGCTTACATTCTTCATGCACGATGTATATTCTTTGCAGCAGAGTGGCAAGACTGTGGGCTGTAACAAAAACAATAAAAACCCCTCCCTTTTTTGATTGCCTCCTATCAGTTTTCACTGAGCAGGGAACTTTTTTTTTGGTAATTTGTAAATGATGATTTGCAAACAAATCTTTTGACAGCTCTGGAAATGAAAAATCCTCAATGGAGTTTCCCTGGGGGTGATGTTTCCTTGCCATCAAATCAACAGCCTGGTCTGTCTCCAAGATGAAGAAGGGCAAGAAATCTGTTACTCCAAGTCTGTTGGACATGAAAAGCCAGAAGCATACCAGGTAAGAGCGCATTTTTCTATCGAGCGTTGTAGTATGAGGATGTGCCTTGCCTTTGGCTTATGCTTTCTGTCTGTGATTGACCATGTTATTAGTGGAACTTGCAAGACACCACTGGCTTCCTTGTACACTTTAAATCTGAGGCTGATGTCTGTTATAATGGTTTGCAGAGAGCTATTTTGATGCAACTTCTGAATTAAGTGATCAACTTTTATGTCCAAGAGGAATTTTAGACAACTATGCGTTTGCAAAACAATATTTTATTAATAAAAAGACTTATAAACAGTAAGACAGAAACCCCAATTTTACACTGAATGAAAAATCCAAAATAAACTCCCGGAGACGTGCCTCAGTTCTTCACTGTCTGTACAAGAAATTCCATTGGGTAGTAATGCTACGTACACATTTCTCTAAAAATGGCTGAAAGTACAAAAAAGCATCATGCATACTTCTATGCAGAGTAGCTACACAGCCAGACAGACTTAACAATACACAAAAAAAAATCTGTACATCAGTGATTAAAAAAGCCATGCTTTTGTGTAGCACCAAGGGGAGAATTACGTGGATTTAAAAAAAAAAATCACTGACAACTGCAAGCCCTGCAATCCTGAATTAAGGACATGACTGACCAATTTCTGCTTGCAGTTTCATCTCTTCTTTTCTCAAGGGAAAATTGTCAATAAGTGCAAAGAGCTCGGCTGGTGTGGCTGGGAAAGGGTAGCGTTCCTTGTCCATTCCATGCTTGTCCATCACCACAATGTTGAAACTGTAATGGGGGATCCTCAGCAGCAGCCTGCAAAATAAGGAACTCGTTTTGTTAAAGCCTGTCATCTGCCACCTGGGCACTTCAAACTAATGAAGGGCAGAACCAGGCTGTTGGGTGTAAGTGGAGGAAGGCAGGGGTGGCCAGAGGGGGCTGTACAGGGTCTGCTTTGTTTCAGCTGGAATAACGAGGAGCAGACAGAGGGTGGGTGTCTGCCTATGCTGCGGGCTGTTCCCCTGCATTAGGGAAGGGTCAAGGGAAGGGAGGAGCTGCACCCAGCTCTGCTTTCTTCTCAGAGCTTTGACTGTTAGTATAGCACATGCCATTACCTATTGCTATCAGAAGAGGAAAAAAAACCCTAAGACAAAAAAAGTGCTGTGTACATTGCCTAAAGAAAACCATTGTGCTGGAGCTCGAGTTACAAGTAGGCTATTCCCTTTCTTGGCCGGACTCACTCCATTTCCTCGAGCATATCACAGAAGATGTTGCCTAAAATGCTCCTGGGCTTTTTTCCTAAATAACTACTGCTTTCCTTACCCATGAGGCCTTCACTTCTGGCTCTTGTAGTCCTTCTGTCCCTAGGAAATGCTGGTACTTGAAGTGTCTCTTTCAAGTGAAAACCAGCTCCTTGCTAGTCTAAATCCAAGCCAAAACAGTTCAGGCACCTCAGTGAAACTGCTGAACATTGTAGTCAAGCGGGGGAAGCCGAGATCATTTCTCCTTTGAAATACTGCCCATATAATTTCTACACGTGGGACTTCAAAGAGCACCCACTGCTTCCCCTCCTGGCCCGGCCACAGCCACCAGCAGTGCTGCAGAGAAGAGGAGCTGTGGCTGCCGTCTGCTCCAAGGCTGTCCTGTCCTTGCAATGTAACTGTGGGCTGCCATGACAGCATCAGACCAACTCCAGCAAAAATACAGACATACCTGAAGTGTTTTCAGATGCAGCACCCAAAAATACAGACCTATAACCTGATCGAAGGGATACACGTGGAGTTCACATGAATTCAGAAATTCACTCGGTTTGAGCAAAGGGTCAAGGAAGACATGGCACTTGAAAGAATGGCATAGACTTCAGTTTGTTTCACATTTAAATGGGTCACAGCCTATTTAAATGTGAAACAAGCTGAAGTCTATTCTCTTAATTTCATAAATACAAAATGGTCACGAATTTGCAGTAGCTATTGTACAAATGGAGAGCAAATTAATCCCAAAACTTACTCATCAAGATAAACCTTCCCGTGTTTAGCTATGTATCTTAGAGTAGGACGTGTATATTTAGATATTTAAGATGCATGAAATCAAAAGCAATGCGTCATATATGCTAAGGTGCAAACACAAGAGTAGTGAGAGGTTCCTTTACCTGACTTGCAGTGCAAGTGATGGGGGCAGCAGCTTTACACCTATTCTTCCTATTTGTGCCGGGAAGACACCCACCAATTCAACCACGGTAACATGTCGGAGGTCTAAGCCACACTGTGCTGGCTGGAAGGGTTAAAAGAAGAAAAAGGCGTGTTAGTTGTCAGTAAGAGAACAGTGGGTTGTTTTGAGTGTGCAGCGAGTGTTCATGAAGAGTCCGATCTTCTTATGTCAGTAAGATGGTTTAACCTGAAATGAGAGCATACTTTGAAAAGTCTCCAATTCTCATCGTGAAGAACTACAGCCTCGTAACTCCAGGGGATGTTAAATGACAGATTCCTAAGTACTCTGAGAAACACAACACACAGGGACCACCTAGAAGAAATATAAACTTGTCTTTGTAATGACATGAAAAGAAGCCAGGGTATTAAGCATTCTGCCAGTAATCTAATTTGGCAATCAGAGCAAGGTATGTGAGATGCAAGTTGACTGCAGAAAGTTTTCTTTCATGCCAACTTGTTTGACCCCTGTAAAGCAGTGGGAAAAGTAGTATGGCCATTAAATTCAGTATTTTAAACGACTTCATTTTGATCAATATATTGAATTTTCTTGCCAAGTTAATCTAATGGGGGAAAAGATAAACTTTTTTTTTATACAACTGTAACTTAAGAGAGCAATTAAAACATCATCACATTCATATTCCAATGACTATACTGAGTTTTGTTACAGTTCCGAGAAAAGCAGCAAGACAGAAGCACTTGACACTGTGAAAGAATACAGGACTGACTTCTTTCCCTAAGGACGCAGATACTTCTGAGATATGTCCCTAAGGCTAGCAAGAACCCAACAAGGGCATCACATTTACAACATCTAAGGACAGTTACCAGAAGTTTTCTTGTTTTGGAACCAAATACCCTAAGTGCTATCTCTAGCAGTCTGGATGATTTCTATGCTGAGTTTCTAGTCATTTGTTTGCTGGTACGCTGGTTATTTCTGAAGCTATTCGCACTTCCTTGCATTGTAGTTATAAAGTCTGTAGCCTGCTTTGCATGAACTGTAACCACTAAAGTGGCTGGATGGTTTCTGGGTTTTTTCAGCTTCTTCAGGAGCTGAGTTAGGGAATGATTATTGAGCACAAGTTACTATTAAATTAATTTGAGGAGGATGGAAGAGGGTCAGAACTGCCTGGGATTCAGCGACTGGTCAGTCAGAGGCAACACAACCCAGGGTGGAGGTGAATTAGAGACTGGGGAGATGTTTCAACTCAAACCCACGTGAAAATGATTAATCCAGAACCACTGCTGCTTCAGCCAGACCTTCAGTGGCTCAAATGTAGCAGCTAAAGTTTGCAGATTTATATCAAGAAGTGAAACTTGTCTCTTGTGTCTTTCTTTAAGGGGGGGGGGGAAGTTGCACACACACACACACCCCAAAATGTGTTTTACCTGCAGCATTCCAAGCTGCATCCTGTAGAAGAAGTTGGCTGCAGTAGGAGTTGAGATAATTAGCAGTCTCCGCTTCTCATAAAATTGATCCAGAAGTGCAGCTGCAGTCCTCACATTTACATTAATATTCATGGCTAGAATTAAATTTAAAACAAAAGCTATAGATCGTACTGAAAACAGATCTATTTCTAAAAGAAAAAACTCTTAGATTGCAAAAGCACAAGACCAATAAATAATAATAAGGAAGATACGGATGAAATACTGGCCTCACTGAAGCCACAAATTTCATCTTAAGCTGTTCTGGCTTGCAAGATGGACTGACTCCAGACTATAAAGTTTTGTAAAGCACTTTGGGCTAAAACATGCTATCAGTTGTGACGTACCATCATGATCCAAGGAAAGAGCAGCCGAAGGTGGCAAAGGCTTCAGCTCCAAGTACAAATTGGCAGAGGAGATGAAGATGTTAAGTTTCTTACCTCTGCGGCATTAGATTTTGCAGCTGTATTCCACCCCACACCCCCTTCCTAAATTCGCGCTGCCACCAGGACCATTGCTCTGGCAGCCCTTCTGGTAAAGTGGTGAAATACTCACTTACGTGCACAGGTTGGCTCCACTCCTGACCACCCCAGATTGTACTGGCATACTCTAGCTGGGCTTCCTTGCAGCTCGTAGCCACCAATGCAGGAGAACTCACATGTAGCACCGTAGTTATTTCCATCACCTGAACACTTGATGTAGCCGTTATCTGGGGCGTTTAATTTTGCACAACGCCTGACTTTTTTAAGCAAGAGGCAAGGAAAAAAAAAAAAAAAGACAAGGCATGAATCACCCTGTTTGTTACTAGGGTAGCATGGCCAGCAGAATACCGATATAAATGACATTTTTGTGTTTGCTTTCTATATTATTGAGTCATGTACTTCAAAACCCCAACCAATGAACCAAAAAAACCCCTCAACTCGTATGTAAACTAAACTGATACAGATGCATGGGTGTACGCATGTGAATCTGGTATCATGGTGACAAAAGGTCATGGAGCACAAAAAGAGCTGAAGTTGAACCCTACAGGTTTCATCTCTCTCCATTCAACTCCAGATTCCAAGGTCTGGGCTTAGGAAAGGGCAGCCCTGCTTGACAGATGTGAGTCACAGCTGAAAAAAACTCCTTGCGTACTTGTTTCAGCAGCTCACAAGCTAAGTGTCAAGCAGGAGGGAAGGGGTGTGGAGCTGGAGGCAGGACCGATCGATGAAGCTCTTCCTTGACATGCCGAGTGCCAGCCACCCACCCTGCTGCTGGCCTGGCCCCAAGGGTCTTGAGCAAGACCACGTTCTCCCTTTCAGCATCAACATACACATACATGTGGAGACACATACAGAAACGAGGATGTTGCTCAAACTGCCTACTAAGCCAGATGTAAATCAGTGACTGTAGTTACAGGGTAAAGCATCATTCTTACCTCTGACTTTAACAAGAAATTTGCAAGTGCCTTTGTTTTCAGCTCTGTCGTACACAGTGTAGTGGATTTTGTGGTCGCCTTCTGGAAAATGTGACCCTGGTGGCGGGCCTTTCAAAATAACGCTACAACAGGACAGACATTCATAAATTCACCAATATATTCCTCCTGACAATGCTGTAAAAGCCTGAAGAGCGATGTTTGTGGCATGCTAAAAACTGCCTGGCTGCACTGTGTGACTGAAGACTGAGAGTACGCAAAGGAATAAGCTGGGCAGCAGCGACCAGATTATTTAAACGTGCTGTCAATAGCCCACCCTGGAGTCGTACAAAAGGCTCCCACCCTGCTGAGACAAGGCAGGCGGAGCCAGCAGGGCCTGCTCCCTTCCTGTAAGACAAACCATATAGGCAAGCATCACACCCTGCCCAAAGGAACTCGAGCTTACTTTACCTTACGTAAGGAAAAGTCAAGATCGATCGTCCCTCATTTTGTATCATGAATGTGTCGGGGCTGCAGCGTAACCCCGACAGAGCTGGCGGAGTCTAAGAAAACTCCCAGCCTGTAACACCAGGGCTGTACCCCATCTAGCAGCTCTGCACCGCGCCTCTGGTTATACTAACGTACAAAAATGGGATAGAAACTGAGATTTGTTGTCACAGCAGAAGAGGGCGGGGATTCGTGGCAGCGTTTTCACCTGTAACTTGTTCCTATCCTGCTAATGTGTCTGGAGAGTTCAGACACGTTACATGCATCCTCAGCCCTGAAGCAGTGAGGTTGAGCAGTGTTCCATGTGGTGAGGAAGCTTACGTATTCACAGGACCCAGTGAGTTTAAGGAAAGCACTGTACACTCTATAAAACATCACACTTTAGCAAGATTTTATAAAAACAGATTTACGGATGAGCCTCCACAGATTCAACAGCTAGTCTCTTCAGAGCTGGGAAGAGTTACTCATATGATGAAGTCTATAGGGGATATTACCCATTTTTTTTTTGCCACCAGACATTATTTCATCGAAAAGACTTTGAAATGTCTTTATTGTGACACTTTTCAAAGCTTTTATTTTATCAGGCTTAATGTTTTTTGATGCTGTTAATTGCTATAGAATTATCACACTAGACTTTAAAAGCAATATTGTTTTCAATTGTATAACAAATTCTTTCGGATATTATTTAAACTGTAAAAACGAAAAGGCAATGTCACTGTGTCTTTCAACAGCTTTTTTGTATTCACATAAAAATGTAAGGATCTTTAAGCCTACAACTTTGAGATTTTAAGATTAACCAGTCCACTAATCTAGAGTTAAAAAAATGTAACTTGCTGAATGAAAAAAAGCAGTTTTTCTGTTCTCTTTCCATTAAAATAATCTAGATAGACTGCTGTAAATCCTGCCTGATAAAGATGGGAAAAAATCAGAGACAGTGGTACCATGACAAGTGCACCTCACTCTTCTGGAAAATGTTAACCCTAAAAATTGCCAAGGAAATTCTAAAGAAAGTGTTAAGTTTAAAGCCAATGTTTAAAGCTCCCTAAGTTTGAAATGGGAGGCATTACTTTACAAGTAACTGCAGAAAGCTATGACATGAGTACTCAGCACTACTTCAGGAAGAATCCTAAAAATGATTGCAGGTATTGTTTTGTGACACAGCTCAATCTTGGGTTTTTCAAGACAGTCCAAATTCCCTGTGCTGCTACTGCTGATGTACTATCATCTTTCCATTGTTATGTATAAAAGGTAACTTGCTGTAAGAAAACTTGCTGTATATGAGAACAGACCCACAAAGAAGCTCTGGAAATTTCACAGGTACAGTCAAAATGCTATTATCGTTTATTTCATCAGCTCTAAAATAACCACAATAATCTGCTGCCCCTCTACACGTCAGGTCCTGAATGATTCAAGTTGTCAGTTTTTAATTTTTCAATTGAACATGCAATTCTTTACAGGCCATTGACATGTGACAGATATAAATAAGCATCTTGGATGAATTAAGGGGAAGGGGTACCTGGCCACCCTCATCAGGGTTACTAACCCTAAACTAATTACTAACCAAGGACCCCAGGAATAAGAAGGAAAAAATGCAAACGTGTACAGATTTGCACCTACTCTGTCAGAATCCCATCGGCAGTGTCCCGTCCCTCCGGGGTGTCCCAGAACACTCTGGCCGTCAACTTGTTGGGCTCGGCGGTTTTCTCCTTCACGCTCGGGCACTGAATTCTCGGGGGTTCAGTATCTGTTGACATAAATGGCACAGAAATGAGCACGTGTGCGTGTGTTATACCTACGCCTGTTCTCCACAGCTCCTGCCCTGCTGTCAGCCTAACTCGGCACCCCCTTCAGCTGCCCCCCTCAGCGCTGGAGCTATCCCAGCCAAGGCAGGTGGAGCCTGTACTTCGCACCTTTTTTTTAAGAAGAGCAAGAGATTACCATGATCAACCCCCCCACGCCCCCTGCACTGTAAAAAAAATAATTAAAAAGTAGTTATCGTAACTTTATGTAGTCCGCTGTTAAAAAGCAGTGTCTACAAATTGACTGTACTCAGCTTTGAACTCCAGGGAGGGGTCCTCAAGATTGTACCCAAGGAGCCTGACCCTTCTGTTTATCTGCTGTGCCCCTTTTTGTCCATCTGCGTGGTGGATATCGTGACGAAGAACTTTTATAAAGCACACTGAACATAAATCTCTCTCTGTGTGATAACTTTGCATGTTACTGTTAAAATCCTGGTTATTTTTCCTGCAGCAATGGCAAAAGGAAAAACAACGGAAGATTGACAAAATTGTTGTTTTGCAGGGAATTGCTGCTGCATTTGATTTTTTCCAAGTAATTCTTGTAATAATGCCTTAAAAGTAGTAAAGTAGACTGGGTAAGTTTTGAAAGCTTGTTTAAATGCTACTAGAACATTGTGACTATTATTCAGCAGTAAAGGAACAGTGGCGATGATAAAAGACCCTGATGGAAGACAAAGTTGACGCACAGTTACTCATATTTAGCTGCTTCCGTTGCTCATCCTGCCAGCACAGCAGAGATACATGGGCAAACCAAGTCCAAACACCATCACAATCATTAAAAAAAAAAAAAAATCTAATAGCTTGGTCTGAAATTTTTTTATCATTGCTTGAGCTATACCCCAAATGAAGTCTAAATCCTTGGAGTCACATACGAGCTTTAAAAATGAACACAGAGCCAGGATCGCTGTTTACCTGCAAATAGAAAACAATCCCTACAGTGCTGCTTAAATTTAAAGGGTGGCAGGCCTTGTATTTTCATTTGCAGGGCAGACACAAAAAGTACAATCTCGTTTTCTTTCAAAAAAATAGCACCGAGAAAAGATTTAGGTCTTTATAAAGCATGAAATATACAAAATAATTTCATAGACCCTCAGTATTCTACAAGCAACACACCATGTTTTCTACCAGCTTAACTAGCAGCCCTGCTGTAGGTCCGTCAAACTTTTAATGGTATTCCAAGAACCTGGGACTTCTGAAAAATGGCTTATCTCTCTTTTTTCTGTAAGAGTTTTCCTCCAACCCCAAGCACCGCAGCTTTGTGAGGCGCTTCCATAGGAAGAGCTCCCGTCTTAATTTTGCACAGGAGGGAGTCAGGGAGGCACAAGCAAGTGACAGACCAAAGTTATTCAAAAACCATCAGGAATATTGCAAATTACCTTACACAAATGCTATTTCTGTGGGATTTTTTTGGTAAATAATGAAAAGTATATATATCTCCTCCTATGGTATTGGGAGGATAAACCTTGAGTCCTTTGCAGATCCTACTAGAAGGTGATGCTAGCAAGAGTGGGTTCCCACTACAAGGAGTGGAGCAATCAAAAATGAACCGCAAAAGGCTCGGAACAACTTTTGAAGCTTCTTCTGCTTTACAAGGACACCCTTCACTAAAGATACACTTAGTTTTTCTTTATGGATTCTTTAACTTTTTCACTTTATGAAAGTTTTCCTTCCTTCATCTGCTACAGTACACAAATGACCAGGATTTTCAAGCACCCACTCCGGCTGTAGGGAGCACTTTGTCTCCTTTCCTCGTGTTTCTCAATTCACTCCCTTATTTTTAGAGTACCTTCCCATTACGTGTGGAAACCTGCTCACACTGCAGCCCGCGACATCTCTGCCCTCCTCTGCAAAACTATGCTGCTCCCAGTAACCCCCCGGTGGAGCTGAATTAGGGTAGGAAATAACCCAGTCTCACCGAGGCTGCTTCTGGCTCCGGTGAGTTTACTGTGGCGACAGCTCACCACTGTGCTATGGACTGTATGCATTAAATAAATGTAATGCTGGAATAAAAGACAAAATGGCATTTAAGGACCCAGTGTTTTAAGCACTTAATTAATCAGAAAGCTCATTATGCTATTTAGCGGGGAGAGGACTGGTTGGTATGAACTGGCTTGTACTTCCACATCGTAAAGACAAACAATATGGTTACTGTGGGAACCAACTCACCAAGCACCCAGGGGCCAGGCAGCCTTTTTAGCTGGGCTTAAAAATTCCTGGAAAGGGTATTTTCTCTGGTCATTTCAGCTGCCTCTTAGCATTCAACATGCACTAAATGAACCCCAGCAGAATAACTCTGCTTTGAAACGGACCAAGAAAAACAGCTGTCTACCAAAGAGGCTCTTTAACCCTTTAACTGCAGTGGCCTGTGGGATGTGCTAAACCAAACAGTGCTCCAGTCTTTTTCCTCGTGCCCTTCTACAGCATATTAAGCACTTTGGCCACAGCTTGGAAGGAAGACAGGTCTAAAAAACCCCAACCTGTTTAAATGCAGAGAAGGTGACCAGAGAACATCCAGGCAAGTGTACAAGTAACAAAACTGAAAAGAATGTGTGCCACCACCCCCCCCAAAACCCCAACAAAAGAACTCTTCAATAAAATGTATGACATAAGCAAGGTGCCCACCTCCAGGTTAGAAAACTAAACTGGTTCCAAAACAAACCCCAACAGAGGAACCAACAAGATTGCTGACTGCTTGGGGGGGTTTTTTTCAGAGGGAAAAGTCATCCTGTAAGCACTGGATTGTGTCAAACTCTTGCTTAATAAGTATTCCTGGCCAGAGCTGGAGCCAGGACACGCTCCAAGGTGTCTGACCCCGTACAGCTGGTCTTACGCTTGTACTACAGTGTCACCACTGAAAGACCAATGAAAAGCCAAGCGGATTCATTTAAGCTGTTTAGCAGGATTATGTATTAAATGGGTGAATCTCGCCTGCCAGGTTTACATCACGGCCAGGGAAACTGAGTTTTCGTAAAAAACTTTGGCGCTGTTCAGGCACTACTTCTCTTATGTTATTGTCAGTCGTCACTTTTCTTGGCTACTTGGCAGCAGCAATGGGTACTCTGGCTCCATGCTGGGAAGTGGCATTGCGCACACGGCATCAGGAGGTCAGCAGTGGAATACTGAATTTTAAAGCTCTTTTTTGAACTTTGTGGAGAAGAATGCTAAGTTTTCAAATGGGTTTTAGATTATTTTTTAAAAACAACATACTTCTGGGACTGGCCACATTGACAATATCAACAACATTTAAAGAGCTTATTAACTGCCTTTCTCATAGTTTGTTAAAAGCTTACATTTACTTGCTTGTGAATTTGGGATGACAGGAGGAAGGAAACAGAGGGATGGTACTGAACGTCCACTGCTTGCTTGTTCAAGAGTCCATATGGGATAGGTAAACAGCCTGCTGCTACATAAACACGCTGTTATTACTGACTACTGATGACATTAAATGATGGCTGGAAGTTAATTCAGAACATTAGTCTGTGTCAGAACATGAAAAGATGAAGAGACTACAAATCATAAAAGCCAGAATGAAAAACACTGTTCTGCTCTCTCCACCTCCCTCCACAAGGCATTGCTCTGTATTTCAAAACATCCATTATCAGTGTCTGTATAAGCATGTTTCAGACATCCGTAGTTGGAAGCTGTTAGTTAACCACCTATCAATACAGCCTCAGGATGTGACAAAAGGATGACTTAGCATGGTGACAGCCATTTCCCACAACCTCTGTTACACAATCAGCAGGAAAATGAAACCTTTATAGAAGAAAAGACAGTGACATTTTTCAATCTTCTAGAGGAAAATACCTATTTCAATCTATGTCACAGTGAATTAATGATATAATGGAAATATTATTCCAGTGAGTATTGGCATTTTTAGCTAACTGATAACCAAAACCAGCAGTACATTGATCTTCTTTAATCAATGTTAATTCAGCAACATGAAGGATAGCCTTCTTCTTATAGGAGGGGGATAAACAGTCTGCTTTGTTAGGGCAGAATACTCACTGCCTGTATGGGCTTCCGTAAGTGACTGCTAAAAACATACCTAATTTTCTTTAATTGAAAAAAAAAAAAACCCCGAACCTTTTTTCCCCCTTTAATGAATCCCTGTTTCAGCAATGTTAGCCTTAAGCCTTTCCTACATGGACCTTCACTACTGCACTGTGAACCCCACACAGTTTTGTGCAAAAATGCCAAGCAGTGCAACTGCAGTACGAAAGAGCAGAGGAAAGCCCCTTGTTTTCAAGAGCATTATTCATTCAGGTCTGCAGTAATTTTTTCCATACTTGACACTAATAGCTGTGGTGTCCCCAGGCCACGTCCCTACCTATTCTCAGTGACATGCACTTCAGCAGCCCATGCCTGCGATCACATGTAACATCCCTACTGTGCAGAGCGCAACTAACTGCTAATATGCCAAAGGAATAAACCAGCCTTTTTGCCTTTGTATTTCATTGCTTCCCTCACCTTAATTCTACTCCTCAGCTGAATGTGAGCTCTTCAGCCCATTCTCTCCTGGCCTCTGGTAAGCTTTCGTAGGCTGCGGTTCACTGATGACTCTTCTGTAACTACTGAATTACAGTAAGGGCCATGTGTTCAATTGCAAACTGCATTATACTGTTAGGGTCATGTCTGATTCCCAAAAAATCTCTGTCCTAGCTATGAAGAGGTCAAAAGATAACCTTATTAAACAGTTTACTAACTGCATAACTCGCTGCTTGCACAGAGGAACTGTCCGCATACAAGGTTTCAAGGGGTCTTCTCCATACTATGTGGTATCACCAGAACTTAAATAACAGTATTAGTTTTACTGGGTTACTTGGGATGTGCAATCACATCCTACACAACAACTACCTTGCATTTTTGAAATCAAAAAGAAGTGTTAGTGCTAACTTAGCCTTTTTTTGCTTAAGACATACTTGCTTACTCTACTCTGGAAGACAGCATCCTCTGTAATAAGCACCTTGTTGCTGCAAACAGACGAGGTTTTGAAAGTGCCAGGAAACACAGAACACAACATTTTATCATTCCCAAACTTAAAAGGGTTTGTTTTCCTTCCTCTGCCCACACCACTGAGAAGGACAAGGCTTGTTTTTGTAATAAAAACAAGAGACGCCACAAACAGTATAAACCTAAGCAGCAGGCTCATTTCTACATTTGTACAACACCAAGGAACAGGAAACCTGAACAAAATTCTATGAACATCAGGCCACAGTGGAGAAATTCCAAAGCCATTTGCTAACCTAGACTGAGCCACAGGCATTCTGAGGAAAACCAAGTTATCATACACAGAAAACACTGAGCACAAATACACTACCACCCACGAGCTTAAATTACTGACAGCAAATTCAGATGGCCAAAAAATACTTTCCTTTGTGGGTGGCTGCTGAACCTTTTATCAGAGACTTCCCAGAAACAAGAACAGCAGCCGAGACTTCATTATCTGCTGAAATCTCATTAGTAGGAATGAAAATTAAATCTCAACTTTTCTTTTGATTTATGTATATAAAAACAACTTTTCCAGACAAGGGAGACCGCTGACAATGTAATGAAAATTGCTGGCATAACTAGCGTGAACTAGGCTGAAATTTAGTTTAGCTCACTGCAACCATGCTGGTAACTACAATTCATCCATATTCCCCGGATATATTTGGAAACCGCGATCCCAAGAACGAAAAGCAACAGAGGAGGTCAGACGAAGGGTTTCGTTTCAAACCTGTTTTATCACTAAGTTGCAGAGAGCAGGGCAGTCTCCAGCACAGAGAACATGCTAGAAGAGTGGCACAGTAATTACAGCCTACCAACAAGTAACCCAGGAGATGAGGGAAGGCACTGCAAAGCACTGACACCGGCCTCATCTTTATTAAAGTGATACCGCTTGCACCCGACTGCGTGCAAAGGAGAGGGTTACTTGGGACTGAAAGTACCAAGTGACAGAGAGCACTCTGTATCTCTTGGAAAACTGTTCTCTGCTTCCTCCAAAGTGACAGTTCCCTTTTTTCCCCAGGAACTGGATACAGGAGCATTTTAGAATTCATTTGGATGACTTGGGCACCAGCAGGTACCTCAAGATGTAGGCTCTCCGGGATGCAGGCTAACCACCCTACTTACCAACGCAGGATGCCGGCCGGCCACTCCACACTTTGTTGTCCATGCATGTTACTATATGGTCTCCTTTCAGCTGGTATCCCGGGGAACAGTAGTACTCGCACCTGGAGCCAAAGTAGGCACCATCTAAACACTTGAAGCCCCCGTTGGTCGGCATGGACAGGGTGGGGCAGCGCTTTTCTGGAATAGAAAACGAAGATTTCTGGAAACCTGTTATTCCCCTTTTAGAGTAATGTGAATGCGGGGTATTACAGAGACATAAGGATGCAGCTAGCAAACGACAAGTGGGAGAAAGTCATTTTCCATGAGGCTTTTCACACTGTTCCTATTAGCTGCATTTCAAATTTAAGTTTACATACACAGTATCCTAATGCAATATTTATATGAGAAAAAGATGACAAGTACCTATTCCTCTCTACTCAGAAACTGGAAGAGCCCACTTAGACACCTGATACAAATTGCATCAGCTTACAAAAATCCAAGGGGCACTACCTTAAAGCACCTTTATGGCTCTCTCATAAAATTATTCCCACAAATCAAAATCCCACACTCAAAAACTGTTCCCTATCTTTGTCCTCTGTCAAGAGTATTTGTACCACTTGTCATACTTATTATGCCATGTACCACTCTAAGATTGTCAGCAACAAACCAATATACACATCAAAGTATACTGTCAATGTTTAAAATGCAAATAACAATCCTTAAGATTTCGAAGGCAAGTAAAAGTTACCGTCTGCTGAATATAAGGTGCAAGCCCCACGCACAGATTTCATAGCTACTTACGTTTGCACAGCACTTTCCCAGACCAGCGTTTGCTTGACTGACAAATGAGCTGCTGAGGGCCATGCAGTTCATAGCCTTTTTGACAGCGGATATCACATCTCGTCCCCAATACATTCTTGTAATATTCCCCTTGAGGTGTCCTGCAGTTTGCATAACCATGTTTCACCTTAATGGGGGAGCACCACGGTGTTTCTAGCACAGAGAACAAAAAAACCACTCATGGTACTTCACAGAATGTGAAAGGTCAGACACAAACATAAAATACCTTTCTTTATTTAAGGTCACAGAGAAGAAATGGAAAAAAGAGTTGCCTTTAAAAAGCCACCAGTCCTCAAAGCGGAGAAGTAACAGTGCAGCAAGGGGCACTAAGCCTTATACACCAGAAGGTCAGTGCTTCAAAGACTGGCAGCTCTTTTATATTACAAAACATTAAATGCTGTAGCTATCAGATTGGGGAGGGGGGGGAATGGTCTCTGTTTTTTTTGTCCGTGGACTAAGTGTGCCACCATGTGGACAGTTTGATGACAACCAGACACTTTTTCCCTCGTTTTTTAAATGGATTCACCCAACTTCTCTTTGGAAACAAAAGCTTGCATTAGGAACACCTTTGGTCTCGCTGTAGTTGTAATCTTTACAACATTTAACTCTCTCACTGCCCAGTGAAAATACAAAAAAAATCGTCCATAGTAACTGGTGCAGTAAAGGGCATCGCGTTGGCTGAACTCCGTGACGGGTCAAGCTCTCCCACAATTATAAAGGATGTGACTTACATAAATCCTCTTGCCAATATGCCAAGCCTGTCTGTACACATCCTCCACATGTTGGAACAACCGTTCAGGCTTTAAGTACAGCTCTAGTTTTGCAAAGGTACTTTCCAAGTTAGCACCCAGGACTAAGGCTGAGCTGGAACGTGGTGAGCGTGCAAGAACAACAGCTCCCTCACTGTTCTCAGTCGTTCTGTGGTGCCACACAACCATTGAAATACTCTTTGTATCGCCAACAAAATAGCCTTCTACCAGCAAACGGGCCCAATACCATTGCCATGATAAAATCAGAAGGCAAGTGTCCAATCTAACATACTAAGTAAAAAGCTTTCAAGAAAGATCTGACCTTATTTTGCTCTTTTTGGTAGTAATTTGTAGCTTCCAAGTGCAACATTCATTCAGACGCAATGCATGTATTTCACAGCACAAACCCCTGCACTTCCTACTGTTAAATCCTTCAGAGGGTGTCGATGTTCACTCATGAGCATACTATAGACTTAGCACATATTCAGAAAAGGAAACCCCAGCTGCAGAAATTTAAATCCAGTTATAAATGTGCTCAAAGGTCTGGACTTCATGTGTTGTACTCTTCACCTCAAAAGTCGGGTGGAGGGGTCCCTTTCCTTAATATCATGGAAATGTAGCCTAACTTCTGAGAACCACCTTCTAGTTGCTCCTGGATGCAGGACAGTGACATGGATGGATCTGCCAAGTCAGAGGGAAGCTGGAATTTGGCTGTGACTTCACAGCTAATGCTTCTACCAAACCCACAGGAAAAAGGGAAACACACATACGTAAAACTGAACCCTTACTAGATGGTCAGGGCTACGCTTCAAAATACTCAGGACAGGGGTCCCATGTTGTGAGCCTTTAATACAATACCGTGACACTGAGAGGTGCGGTATCAAGCAGAGACTTCCCAGCCAAAGCTTCAAAATCTTTGTTTAGCTTTGACAACAGGGCGCACCAAGAAAGCCGTGCTTTTTCTGCAGCAGGCAGCTTCTCAGTTGGAGTTTCCTACGCAAGGAACAATTAAGCTTGCCCCTTCTCAGCTCCAAGATTTGAAATGGACATATTGACAGGGAGGGAGGGAGGGACTGACTGTAAAGCAAAACAAGAAAGATGACAGGTCCTAAAATCCTGTGTAACATGCAGGAGGTACATGACAAAACTTTCAGTCTGCAAGAAAGATGGGAAAAGAAAAAAACAAACAAAACACAGAGTTTTAGCCTTCATCCTTACAAAGTAACAGGAGACATTTACAAGTAATTTCTTAATCCTCTTTAGCAGATGTTCACTTCTAACTCCTAATTCCTGTAATTATTATGTACATTTTTCTATATGATTTGGATCAGCTCCATAAATAAACAGAAATCCATACAGCCTGGTATATTTCCCATACAGAGGATATTTATATTCAGTGCACAATGTTTCTAGGACATATTTACACTATTCCAATGGAAACTACATTTTGCACCTACATTTTGCTGCGCTGGTCCTGAATAGCATCTGAGGACTAAAACTGGAGACTAATTGTCAAGCTCTTGACTAGATCAACAGCATGTTCCTCTAGATTAGTCTTTTTCTGAAGCAGTTGTATTATACTGTGACATGCTTATTTTTGTATTTCACCAGTACATGTGAAAACCCTTTACAAAGATGCGGGAGACACATTATTCCCAGTAAGTGAGACAGGGGAAACGGGCAGCCCAGTCTAACAGCACACAGCAGGTATGGGGCAGATGGCAGTTCAGCTTTTTGGTTCAGCCACACAATCATCCCATCTCTAGTTTTTTTCCACCTATGGTCCCGTTTTCCAGAAGTACTGAATGTCAAATACATCCTCCACTAGTTACCACAGAATTATGAAAAAGTAGTTTGGTGGAGCATGTTTTTTGTTTGTTGGTTGGTTTCGTGGGGGTTTTTTTAGAACTATTTCCTGTCCTTCAGCCTAATCTCTCTGATAGGTACCAAAAGACATTAAAAAAAACAACCCAGCAGCTGACTTGGGGCACTTTGTTAAGGGGCTGTATCACGATGGCTCACAATTTTCATGTTTGCTGTGAACCAAATTAAAACCAGGAGAGCAGGTGAGGCGTGTGAGCTAGCAGGAACTTTTGTTTAGTCAATGAGCTACTGCTGAAGTCACGAGTGATGACAGCACCCACCTCGGCAGCCTCCTGAGCTGCCTACCCCACTGCCACTGGCGCAGCCCCAAGCATCGCCTCTGGCCACTCTCAGAGGAAGCCACGCACGTCGGATTCACAGCGGCCTCATTCACCTCCTCCTGGTGAAATCCTCTTGCCCCTGAGCTAACGACAGCTTTTCCATAATCTCCCCTTCAGTGGTCTCATCCCAAAATTTCCCGCTTTTCCATCCCACTTGTTCTTATGCCCTGAGACCCTAAACTTCAATTCATTTTTTTTTTAATCAGAAAAACCCCAAACAAGCAAAAGCAAAATGCTTTTCCCACTTGCTGTAGGATCTCCTTAACTAAGGAGAAAGCCTCAGTTTTTCTGCGGAAGGATTTAAACCTGAAGTTATTAGGAGAACACTGCCTGAAGGGGCACAACAGGGGGGATGAAGACTCAGGCAGACTGAAGTTTTGCCCCAGCCAGCTATGTAATACCTCAGCAAATTAGTTCAAGATATTTATGCCTCAGGTTTTCTACATATATAAGGTGCAAACGCACATGGCTGATTTCCTTTGTACAGGGTGTGAAGACAAACAGACTTTGCAACGTGACCAAGAGGCTAATAAAATAATAAATTTTTAAAAAAGGGAAAGCAGCTGTTTCAAGTATTGCAAATTGCCTGAGTTTTTCTGCAAATTTTTGCAGCTTCAAAAACATGCTTGCCTTGAGTAAACAGCTGCATATATATTTAAAAAAAAAAGTAGGTAACAGCTAACAAATGCAGTTTAATGCACAAACTGAATACTGAAAAAGCCGTTGCTGTAGTGTTGTTGCAGCTATGGTGGTCTACAGAGAGAAACAAAGCAACGCTCCGAGGGAGGGGTAATACATCTTTTACGGGACCAAATGATACTCTCAGAAAGAAAAACAAAAACAGACGTGCTTTTGGATGCAGATAACTTGAAGAGCTTAGGAGGATCATCTGTTTGATCTAAAACATTATTATGCTTGCTCTAGAACTAAATGTGATTAGAAGAAAGTGGGTGAGGCAGGGTTTTGTAAGCGGGCAAGTATCTGGGTTTAAACCAACTGATATCAATGAAAAAAACCCCAGCTAACTTGAAAAGCTTATGTGCCTGAAAGCACATCAAACAACAATACAAGTGTTAGATCAAAGTTTGTTTATTTTTAAGTGAAGGCACATACTCGTTTTCAAAGGCTAAGCAGCTACACGGAGTATTTATGGAATATTAGGGCTAGATGGGGCCCCGAGAGGTCACACAAGCTGTTCCCTGCCTCAAGGCAAGATCAGCCGCGTTCCCGAAGGCTTTGGGAATAAGGAAAGCTACAAACTTCCCAGTCACCTCTTATGGAGCTTCACCATCTGTACTGGGCCCTGTCCACCTAACTGAAATTTGAGTTTTTACTTACCAGGACCTACGTAGTGGGTTTTTCTGTTTAACAGAAGGATCGCACCATTCCTCAGCGATACAAGAGCCTGCACTATGGCTTGGCAGTAAAACATTTCAGAGGCTCAATGCTGTGCTTGAAACCACTGGAAAACAGGCAGCAAGCAGAAATGGTTGAAGCCATAAGGTTGCCTCCACAGCGAGGGCTACCGTCTGACCACTGCCGTATTTGAGAAAACATATCAGGCAACAGGACCATCAGAGCAGTGGTGCTAGAGCTGTGATGAACACAGGAACGGATGTATTCGGGAAGCCCTTCCGCATCAAATACGATTCCAGACAGCCATGCCATGCGGCTGGAAGGAAAGCATTTTCTAGAGCATCGTTTCCCCCAGCCCCTCAGCGGTGTTTAAACACCAGCCTCAGCTGAGCGTTTCCTTCACAAGCAGCACGCGGAGCGACAGGTTGCACTGTTGGTGCTACACCAGCCGACAGAGCTGAGGCTTCACCAGGGAGGAAGGGAAAAGCTCTTTAAAAATGCTGTGGGCACAGAAAGTCTCAGCGATGTTTCTCTGGGAAGCTGAGCAAGTTGAAAAACATTCAGATGAAGACAAAAGGGTTTGGTAGGAGGTCAATTCCCACCCCCCCGCCCCCCAAATAAAGTGCAATGTTTTGTTTGCAGATGCCAAAAAGGACAAATTTGTGTGCTCGCTTGCACTGTTTAGTGAGCATGTGTGCAAAGAAAAAACAATGCTGCTTACATAAGTTAACATCAGTTAAGAAAATCCATTTAGTTATTTGTCACTGGGAAGTTTTATTTGCTGAGCAATGGGCCATACCCAAAATGCTGGACTGCACATACAAGGAGAAGCTCTGAGCGTAGCTACTCGGCCCATTTTCCCTTGCTTTGTCTTTCTCCACCCCCTGCCCCCCAATACCAACTTAAATAAGTATGCTAATGAAGAATGAGCCTTTTCTACTCCAATGCTTTATACTCTTAGATTCACATTGTCTGATCTTCAACATTTGGCAGTAGCGCTTCCAAACTCCGAGCAGTTTTTAATATCTGCGTGAATAAGTCATTATGTTTCACTTACCCTGGTGACATTTCGGCTGACATGAGTATAATCCATTTTGAATCACCATATAAAAGGAATTTATACAGAATCTGCATTTTAACTACTTGCCTAGCCCTGGCATAAATTGTCATTGATTTATCTTCATGATCTCTGCAATTCTTTTTCTGTGTGTCTGAGGAGGGTTACATGTTAAAAGGCACAGGAAAATGAGTTTATGTAAACAAAGCTTTGGAGAAATATTTCTGCATTCGTTTGAAAGCAAAATTTTATACTGGAGTGTTTTACTGGAAGGAACATAAGACATTTATGGAAACAGCAACAGAGCTATGGCATCTGTGCTTTCCTCTGCTGTTCTTAATGTCTGAATCACTTTAACTTACCTTTTACAAGGCTCATTGATTCTTTGCAGAGAATCAATAACGTACAAGACACCAATGTCCAGTATTTTTAAGTAATCAAAATGCTTATATTACAATGCCAGCATGTCCACAGATTAGTTCATTGCAGTTACCGTTTAAAGTGACAAATTAAATGCTATGTTTCTTTACAGTCTAGGCTTCTGAAGGATTTTGGCAGGAGAGGGGTATTGACACAGAAGCAGACTTTTTAAGAAAATGGACAGAGTAAATGGAAGATTTACTGGTAGTAGCAAAAAACTTCTCAATCTTGCTCAATGGCAGAATCTTCTACAACAGGGAGGAAAACCTGAATTTGCTTTATAAACACGCAAGTCTATTCACTCATTCATCCAGCTACATACTTTGATTTTGGAATGTACACGTTCATTCCTTAAGCACACTTTACTTGGCATTTCAGCTAGCAGGTTAACGTGAAATGCAAACAACTTTACAGGAAAAAAAAAAGTCATGAAAATCAAGTTCTCTTGCATATACTTCTATACATTACCATCAGTAGGCCCAGGTTTCGAGTCAGCTTATCATTGATGGTTTTGTTAGGATGTATGAAGAAGAAAGAGAAGCTCTTCCAAGATTTTCATGATTTAACAACCTGATCTTCCAAGAGCAAAGGCAGTGCAAAAGTTATTTACTCAGATGTGTAAAAGAGTGGTGCATCAGGACTTGGTCTAATTTCCATTGTTTAAAAAAACAGAAATTAAATCTTGATCTAAAAATCCACACAAAAAAAATCATGGAGCTGGATCTCCAAGATTTTATAATCCTTGAAAAGAAGGAAGCTTTCTCTAAGCAATCAGCGGATCCTCTTTAGCACATAAGCAAAGCATTCACCTTTGTATCTACTGCGTGCATACACATCTTCGTCATCTTCAAGGGGTGAATATCCCGATCCTACAATACAAAATAGAGAAAAAAAACTGCAGCAAGAAAAGAAATATAAATTAAGAATAAAAGAAAGCTTTGCCAAAAGACATGCAAGATTAGGATGCAAAAATCTACGCAATGCCATCAGCATGGGCTTCTCTGAAGCTCAGATTCATAGCAGACCCAATTTATAGTGAATTTGGAAGGGGCAAATTGATTTGATAATCAAGTAAAATAGTAAATCTCTCTCAGTGCTCCTAGAGCCATGTTGTGCAATGCCATGTTGCACATTTCAAGTCACAGCTCCTCTGTTACGGAAAGCCCATTTTTCATGAAGTTGATCTTTAAGCAGAGAGAACAGAGGAGGTACAGGTGAAGGGGCACATCAAAGGTTTCACTATAAAGTGGTTCCACAGTGTCAGCAGCTGTTAATAGCCATCAGGCCAAACAGCAGAAGTAAAATGTGCGTAACTCAAGAACAACCCTCTTTTACAACCTGGATTATCTTCACACCAAGAACAAAACATTGACGTACATTACCTGCAAACACAAGTTACACTCCGATCAAAACCAGATTGGTATCAAGTAGTCTTCTGGGGTTGTCCAAAATAGAGAGATATTATAGTTCTCTGCTTTTAAAAACCTGTGCAACTTTTAAAAGCTTAAAATAAAGGTAGAAACTGCTTTGTAAAAAACAGAAACCATTTGGAGCACCACCATTCAAGTAATTCATCAATAAAACACAGCAGTCGGCAAGAAAGCCTTCAAAATATCTTGAAGTAACATTTATTTAAAATCATCATCTTCAGAGCATGAAGTCTAGTCTAAATTCTAGATAAGTCTTCTCCAAGAAGGGCTCATATAAATTTCCCCTCTGAGAAATCCTTCCAAAAACCTTGCATTCAATAGGTAGGTACTAAGGAAGCCCAGCACTATGCTCCAGGAGCTTCTCACACATGGTATCTCAAATTACAGCTATGGGGATACTTCATCACCATTTGTTGAGGTCTGAGACCCATGGTCTCAGATGGAGAGGATCCTGAGAGGTAATCCAATGAGGAGCGAGTTGCGTTTTTTCTCCTAACAAGCAATGTTTCGTTACTGTTAATAACCACAATAGGCCTGGCCTGGGGAACCGCGAGAGGGTCTCGCTCCCACTTTCCTGCCCCCTCGTCTCATGGAGAGCCCCGCTGGCCAACGCCGGGCTTCAGCAATGCCTACGCAAGCCAAGGCCACCAAGGGCGGTTTGGCCATGGCCTGTCAGCCCTGGGCCACGCCATGAAGAAGCGACCCAATCCAGAGGGCTGTCCCTGAGGAGCTGGGCTGGCTCTGGGAGGACGTATCTAACAGCACCACCGTGCCACTGCCCCGGGCGCTGCAGCACCACCTCACCACGGAGGTGCTGGGTTTTCTCCTGTCTCCACATGCCCTTCTTCACACGTGCCTGGACCTGGTATTCTCACAGGATCATGGAATGGTAGTGGTTGGAAGGGACCTTCACAGATCATCTAGTGCACCCCCCCGCCAAAGCAGGTTCACCTAGAGCAGGCTGGACAACGCATACAGGCAGGTTTTGAATATCTCCAGGGAAAGAGACTCCACCACGTCTCTGGGCAGCCTGTTCCAGTGCTCTGTCAACCTTAAGGTAAAGAATTTCTTCCTTATGCTGAGATGGGATTTTCTGTGTTCCAGTTTGTGCCCGCTGCCCCTTGTCCTGGCGGTGGGCACCACTGAGAAGAGTCTGGCCCCATCCCCTTGACACCTGCCCTGTAGATATTTATAAGCGTTGATGAGATCTGCCGAACCTCTCCCCATATCCACCCACCCACGCTGTGCTGACAGAGGCCACACAGGTGCATACAGCCATGTTATGCAGCCGCCTGCAAAGCTGTCCTGCTTTGGCAGATGGCTTCCGTCCCGGCAGCCACGAGGCCTGACCTGGCTCCTCGTTCCCCACTGGTGCCACCCCATGAGCAAAACACCATGTCATCTTCATTTTCTCAGCCACAAAAGAAAGTATTTCTGCTTTACATACATTCAAAATTAGCAACCAAGCCACATACGGACAAAGCATTGTTCTGCCTCCAAAGTGCTAAAATTATCACAGTACAAAAACTGGGTATTTGAGGAAGAACAACAATAACGACAAGCCGCTTTACAGATGTCCCGCATCACGGTTCAGGGTATGGCAGGTTCCTGCAAAAACCAGTTGTGGATTTTGTTCTGGCAGACAACAAGCAAAAGACACAAAATAATGTTTTCATTTTAGTATGTATCTATTAACCTACGGACGTAGACAATTCTGTTTATGTCAGAAAACAAGATTCCTTTATTCACAAAATAATCACTACCTTGTTATAACCAGGGGATGCCTAGGAAAGCTTTCTAGCTTTCTCTTTATGTACATTTAACTAGAGCATACCGTTTTAATGAAACTACACGCCACCTAGTAGAAAACACATAGTCTGTCACCAAGAACCCAATAGTCTGTGCTGAATGAAGAAATCCATGGATACGACTGCCAGACAGCACAGGAGGAGCTATGACAGTAAGCTGGTAAGCCTTCTGGCAAAGTAAAAAAAACCTTGTACAAGAAGAATTCATTATTAAGAGAACACATTTACTTTTAGTGTTCAAACCAGCAAGCTAATGGGACACTCGGGCACAGAAGTTACCCATTTGCCCCAAACCTAAATTGGACCATTTCAGGATCAGTTTTGCCTGTGTTTTGCAGTTGCCAAGTCCACTCCAAGTGCCCTGATGCCAGCCTTCAAGCCAATTCTCAGTCAGCAAAACACTTGAGTATCTCCTGAAGTGGTCTCACCAGCCCCAAGGGGACCACTTGTTTAACCCTGACACCACTCAAAACTGACTACAGATGTTTACATTCAACATCAAGCATCTGATGAAGTAGTCCCCTACTTGACTACCACAATCTACACCCAGAGAAGGCAGCTATTCTCAGCTTCTTGTGACGGCTCCATTTCCACACTTACAGCCCAGCATTTGCTCTCCTGCCCAGGGGCCTTGGTCTGTTGAAAAAGGAAGGGAAGGAAGCGAAGCATATAGCTGCATTTATCAATGGGCACAGATCCCAACGGCACATTCACAAATGCACAAAATACAAGTTATATAAGTTACACACAGCCACACATCCATCCAGCAAGATACTTCCTGTATTTCTAGGACACGATCATCCTCCCCTTTGCCTGTTTGTTAGTAAGTCTGCACAAGCTTTGACAGGAGAGTACTTCGGTTGCTACACAAGAGTAACAATCAATTTGTCAGTGTTTGCTGAGCCAGAGAAGGAAGACAAATGCTACCAGATTGCAGAGGAACTTTTAAGAGGACTTCTGCTGTCCCTGTTTTCCCCAAAGCCTGGCTTTCTTAAGTACATCACTCCTTTTTGCACCACAGATCCCTAAGCAGAAAGACACTACTTCAGGTAACAAGATCCCAAACTTCACCGTGCTTGTGAGGCACACCAATTCAGGCCACAGTAGGCCAAACTTCTATAATGGGTAGGTAACCTCCACAATAAAACTTTTTAGATATTACATGGTGTTAACCTTTAATTGGAAAACAATCTTTTCATTCTGCCTCACCACCTCGAAGGTCTCCAGAACTGGAAGAGCTATCAATAATTGCTTAGCCACCTTGATCCTACAAACAAAACCAAACTTTGCACGTTCTCCAACCTGAAACCAGGCATTTTCTCACTGGTTCATTTAATTCTCATAAGCAGACGCAAGGCAAGGTTTAGAATAATAATAAAAATGCATAGAAAAAAATCAATACCAATGGAAGACTTAAAGGTTTCCTTAAGAAAAGTTAAAAGGAGAAACAAATCACCACTAAGTGAGAAACACAATATTAAAGCCTACAACTGCATATAAACCTTAGCAGAGTTTTTCACCAAGATCTTCACCACAGTTGCTGGGATTACCCGCACAGGCAAAGAGAACGAGGACTCTGGTGCTCCGCTGTTTGATGCCATCAGTGATTGCACACGGGCAAATTTAAGGTCACGCACACAGGACTCCTCACCCCATTGCAAATGTTCACCCATGCAGGACTGCTGGCAGAATCTGGGCACAGAACATAATGCAGGTGGGTACATGAACCACATCTAACATGCTATTGTGCTATAAATCCTTTATAACTGAGAAAAAGAAGGAACATGGGCTGTAAGAGGCGGAACAGCTACGCAAACTTATTTTTCCCACGACTGACACAGAATTTCTTACCTCTTTTTGAGCTGTATCAACTGAAAATTAGCTCTTTACAACAACAGTATAGTTCATGAAACCAGTCTGAAAGCTTTACAGTTTACTGCTCTGAGACAGGACAAGTTCAGGCACTTCAGTACAAGAGGCATACAGCACTTAGCCTACAATAAGGACTTTTTTCTGAACAGCACTGCTTACCTCCCTAATTTAGGATCAGGCAGACTGAAGAGCTTCATATCTACTGTACTTACAGTCCTGCAGAATACATTAATAAAAGCTCAGAATTTTTAGATTATACTATTTTGTCAATTTAGACCACTGAGTTTCTTAAGTTGTTTTTTTTTTTCCTTTCTCATGGTCTTTTGCTCAGGGTTTATAAGGATTACCTACAATTGAGGTACCCACTCTACAGCAGCAGAAGTCGATGTTCCAGTTTATGCTCTACTGAAGCTTGAGGCCTTAACTATAGCACCAATTTACTTAAATATGTGTTTCAGAAAAGATCACTGCATTTCCCATTTTTTGAACATTGCTGGGAAATGGAGAAAAGAAAAGCCAACCCTAAAAAAAACAGTGATAATTTCCAATTTCAGCTGCATGGCAAATTTCATAGAATAACCAAAAGGGAAACAAAGCGGGGGGGGAACACCAAACCAAAAAACAGTTGTAATGACAATTACAGTTGTAATGTTGCACACAGGGAAACAACATGAGTTACATGAGCTTAGATGGCATCTTCTGTGGTCAGCGGGCACTGGCTACTCTTGATACTGTGAAGAAAGGAAAGGCTCATTCCACAGGCTATCTATCCAAAACAGAGGAGAGCACTTGGGAATTCCTTCCGTATTCAAACAGCTGATCACTTTAAACATGTGTAAGAAGAGGATAACAGTTTCCACCAATAAGTCTGTAACATCTGGATTTAGTTCCTCCAATGTTTTGCCTCAGAGTTTTACATTCCACTGTACCTGAAGCCATATCAAATATACAAATTAAAAAAGGCAGCTTTATGTGCAGCAGACTGCGGAGCTTCTTGTAGTATGGCAGGGCTAGGTTACACTAAGACCTCAGAAGTCTGGAAGATGTACATGAGGTGGCAGAAATGGCACCAAAAATGGTTACGACTTTCACATTAGAGGGCTTTTACTTTGTGCGTAAAAATAGTTGGACTCGTTTTATGATGGTAGTAAAAATGGAAAGGCCTGTGTTTCATCTCATTCTTTACTGGTTAAACATTACATCCCAGTTCTGCAAAGCTCATGCTTAAACGTCATTGGCTTCAGTGAGATTTCAGTATTTGTTTAAAAGCTGCCTGCACACTTAGGTGTTTTGTTGCATCTGGTCTATTAGGCTTAAAAGAACCCCATAAAAAATATAAAAGTAATTTTGTTACAGAAATCAAAGCAGAACAAATAATAGAGGAAGAGTCAGCAAAATCAGTTAATCAATAGCCAGAGATACTGATTTGCTTGATTCTTCCTTCAGGTGAGTTGATACAGAAGTGCAGCTGTATTAATGAACATATTTAAATGTAGAGAATCTAATGGCAACTGCTCATATTAAGCAGTCTTCAAAAGGCACAGTAAGTGAAAAGATAATGTTTGCCCTCCTCTTTCCTCAGAGGATGTTCCCACTGGCCCCACCACTTTTTAGGCTCCTGCTTGACTCAATCGATGGTCCCAACTGCCTTTGCAATGCACAGGATTGCAAGTTAAAGCACAGGAACTCAACAATCTTGTATTCAGCTGAGAAGTAGAGGATATCAAGAGAATCATGTCATATTTATGAATCCAAACTCAGCTCATTCATCCCGACCAAGTTGGCAGTTCTTCCAGTAACCCTCTGTGCAGTTTAGTATCCCAGATGGTTAGCTTCCAGAGATGTCTAGAAATTTCCCTGCCTCCATGTATGGAAATACACACGTGGATAGCAGATTTGGGCTTCCATGCACACCCGCAAGCCCCGCACCACTGTTGTGCCTCTATTCCTTGCAGGTGCAAGGTCTTTCAGTAATCCCATAGTAAGCAGATCCCCTCAGGGCTATACGCAGATTCATTCACTGTGTCTCAGTATTGATTAAGACACAAACACTATGTTTTAAAGCACAGGTTTTAACTTGCTTCAAGAGAGATGCCTCATACGAGATTCCATCAAAGCACAGTTCTTTCAAAGTTGTCATAATCAAAGCCCAATTGAAATGCAGAACAGAAAGCTTCAAAATTAGCAAGTTCAAAAGAGGTCAGAGATGTCTGAAGTTTGCATGCCAGCAGCAGCTTATGCTTTGTGGAATAAGACCACCCAATTACACAGAAATCACAAATCTGATCAGGAAAATGCAGGCACAAGTTGTTTTCCCAAAGGACAACCTCTTCCCTTCTCCCTTGCCATCTGTGACCCAACATGAGTATGAGGAAACTCTGCAGCTGACACCAAGCCACGAAGGTGTTTCACAACAGATCAATTACACATGTCGAGAAAACTGTGGCTTTACACAGAATCATAAAATCATAGAATCAGTTGGGTTGGAAGAGACCTTCAAGATCATCAAGTCCAACCATAACCTACACTACCAAAACCATCCCTAAACCATGTCCCTCAACACCACGTCCACCCGTCTTTCAAATACCTCCAGGGATGGTGATTCCACCACCTCCCTGGGCAGCCTGTTCCAATGCCTGATAACCCTTTCAGTAAAGAAGTTTTTCCTAATATCCAATCTAAAGAAGTCAGTTAACAAAATGAAGCAAGTTTTATGTGCTGGCAAATAACTGTGCGACACTGAAAACACTACTACTGGCACAAGGTCTCTCATTCATTTCAATGAAACCACACATCCAGCAGGAGGTAAGCCACGTCCACGCAGATTACTCTCACGAAAATCAGCAGTGGGATAGAAAGGGCACGGGCATAGAAGTTAGCCTTAGTTCAGAAAAAGCTCTGCAAAGCTCTCAACTCTGCTTCCTTCTACATACACATGTAGCTATCTTAGACACAGTAAATCCACAGCAGAACACTTTCCACCACTGATTTGGTTTTTGGATAATTTTTTTCCCCTTCCAGACTGGCAATAAAAGTGGAAGTTGTTCAAGTGGCTCTGACTCAACCCAGGCAGAAGTCCTGTAACACAGCAGCAGTCAAGGGAAAAGCTGGCAGACTTTAACCAGAGACTATATATACCTTTGCCAACACATGTGTACAGTCCAGAAACCTTAGTCCAGTCACAGGCTGCTCCCAGATATCCTTCCTCATTGCAAATGCATTTGCTTTTACTATAATTCTGTGTTTAGAGTTAGTATAAGCAGTGTATTCAAATACTGCTTGCAGCATACACGCCGAAGATGACCAAACACCTTGGGTAATTGTTTTTTTTTTAAAATACGATACACCTGAAGCAGTACAAATCTAACATACTTCATGAAAATTGTGTTCTTATATTCAATAAAACAAATGAGGCATTTTCAAAATCCTAATTCTGGAAGTTCTGGTTTGCTCTGGATGCTTTTGTGACTTTTTGAGTGATTCAATGGGAAGTGATTCCTTCAAATTTTTCTTAAAATATAGTTTCAGAGTTGTAAAATATGTACACTTATATAGATGCTTTTCAACGAAAATTAATTTGAAGAAAATCTAGATGAAAAGGTGAAACATGGATGAAAGGTCTCTGCTGTTGAAATAGTGTTGATTTCTGGGGGGAAATAAAAGCTCAATAGGCTAATAAAGATATACTTGGGAGCTGACACTGGTATATCTTCAAGAGAAGTATCAATCATCGCCTGTGTTATTTTTTATATCCCACTTAGGTCACATTCCCTTGATTGCTGAAAAGTACATCCCACAAGGTCTCGCAATGATGGATCAAGCAGATGGGCTACAGCGGTCAAGCTGGGAGCTTGGCTCAAAGGGAAAAATCAGAATATTACACCCATGAGCCGTGTTCTCATGAAATGCTGATTTTCAGCATGGCCAGTGAGTTAGGGCTTTTTTGTTCGGACTCACTGCCAAATCAAACATTTAAATAACTAGGTGCAGAGAAAGAGGAACAAGTTCGTTTCCATGATTTTTTAAGCTGGCAAGAGAAGGCCCAAGAGCATCTGTCCTCCCTTTTAAAGGGCTCCATCTGACAGGGATCTTGCAAATAAACTGAAATCCAGCAAAACAAAATAATAATAAAAAAAAAAGCACAAAAGACAGGCAAACAAAAGAAGTCCCTGAATATCTGGAATGGCAGCATGTTATGCCAAGAGGAGGTTGGAGAAAAATGTTTCCTTTGTTTGGGCCATGAGGAACTCAAAGTTTGATTTTTGCTTAAGGAACTCCAATAAATAATGCTTAAAAAAACCCCTAATGACACCATCTCTCTTTATGATGAGGAACAGTCGCAGTACCACAGACTGTTACCAAAGAAAGGATGAGAAGTGTCATGACCACTAAAATGTAAATCAATTCAGTTGAACAAAATGTACATTCTTTAATTAGTAGGTTTAAGGAGGGTAAAGTCACTGCATTACATCTACACAAAACACTGCTATCATAGCTTCACACTGCCTAATAATACATTTGCTATTCTCAGCACATACATGGCCTATGCCAGAAGTTAAGTATATCAGGAAAGCAGTGTTCACTAATTACAGCAGCTACAGGGCTGTGCCTGGAAAATATAGACAACTCTTTGATATAGAAGAATTTGCACTCTGTGCTTGACAAACTACACAAGGCTCTGCAAAGGCTGGCTGCATGTTGCCCGTGGTCTGGACATCTGTAAGCATTACTGGTTTCTTTGCTGCTCTCACACAGAATGGTCCACCGTGTCCATACACATCTGTAGCGAAACCCGGACTCTAGAGGTCCCACCCTGGCAGACACCAGCTCATCTCAATTATTCACAGCTTTGTCACCACTCAAATGGACTACAACAGCCTAATCCACCCAAGCACAAAGTTCCAGGCAATTAAAGAAATTCCAGCTATTTTATAACCCTGCCGCATGTCTCCACTTGCCCTCTGTTTTCTAGGCTAGCTTCTCACGGCACTTCGACTGCTGATGTATATTTGGTCCTTTTCTCCACAGTGGTTTATCAGCCCGAGCTGAGAATTGCCCACCTGCATCCTGCTAGCAACAACCCCTTCTCTTCTGCCAGGGCTTTGGAGACTGTGTGAACCCCTAGACCGTGACCAGCATCCAGAGGCACTCTTTTTCCAAAGCTGCCTTGCTGATGGATCTTACTTTCACATCCGATGTGTGAATTTAGAGTCATGAGGAAATGATGGGCTGGCAGGGACCTTGAGAGCTTTCGCCTCACTGAAAGAAAGCAACGTAGGTCTGCTGACAGCGTCCTTCAGCTGCTCATACGTGGTCTCATCAGAGTTTCCTAAGAGCCAGGATGGCTGGAGCCCTCCGGGAAACCAGGTAAGCTGTGTACAGGTGAAGTCAACAGCCCCCCTCGCTAGTCTGCCTCCAGGCTACCTGAAAGGGTGAAAGACTACCTCAGGCACTGGGATGAAACCCTGTTCCGATGAACACACTTGGATGTCGCAGCGGTTTCCATCCCTGATGGCAGGGCACACCTCCACCAGGACAGCAGATCTGAGGACCAGTCCCCCAGCCTGTGGCACAAGCTCTTCTAGCTCAAAGGACTCTCACAGGCCATTTTTACCTTCTATGCTAAACAGAAGCAACTGGGGGGTTTGGTTGGGTTTTTTTAGACTTTTCTCATGAAAGTTATAAAACGGAGTTTATAACAAATCGAGCCTGAACTACGCACAAAGCCCTACATAAACAAGATGCTTCAGAGGCTTCTTCAACAGGGAAAGGATGAAAAGACATGATATATTGTGGGCAGGCGCACCATTAGATGCACTAGAAGGCTGGAAGATGGTAAAGCAAACTGGGACTCTGAAGAGGCAAACAAATGCTACCACTTGTAGACAGGACTGTTATCTTTTAAGATCCAGATAAATAATTCCTGTGAATATACTTCAGTATGCTTCCCCCCCCCCATATTAAAATATTATAGGGTCTTTAATGCAAGCCTACATTTTAGAAACAGATTGAAAAGGCAGCAAAACAGGAGGCCACCTATAGAAGGCCAATAAGTGACTGACAAGAGGTATTACTGCTGGCAACTAAAAAGAGGTAGAACTACTAGTATCTGGTTAATTAAGTAAAGACCATTCAAGCTGAAAGTCTCCTTAATGACAAATGCCAGTGGACTTCAGGATAACTTTCCAAAGGAAGAGACTGAAAACTAATCTTGATCTATTATGAACTGATGACAGACGGAAAAAATCTTTTTTTAAAATTTTTTTTTAAATGCTGACAATGGAAATTGGCACATCTCAGTATCTAACCTTTAATACTACAGCACCAGATAACACTGCTTTCCTCTCTTCTCTTTATCCTTGAGTCACGTGTTATTTCTGAAGCTCTGCCATTTTAAAAGTATTTTTCTGACTTTATGAGCACACTAAAAGACAGGCTCCCTAGGAAAAAAAAATCTCAGCTTTAAGTATCAGACACTACACCAACACTTGAAAACTAGCATCAGGAGCTGCCTGTAATCCACAGGAAACTCTCCAACAAGTTCCTAGAAAACAGAAGGGGAGCAGAAAAAATGTGAAGTCACTGACTGATCTCCTCTTGCTCTTTAGTTAAGTGCAGTCACACAGTGTCAGAAGCAACACAGAACTACCATAAACCCTATGCTGGCAGCGAGCTCCCTTGAGGACTTCTCCCCCAAGGACCCTGCACAACTTTTCTTTAGCTTCTTTGCCTAAGTCATCATTTTAAAAAAAAAAAAAAGTATTTTTTCTTGTGGCTCATTATCCTCAGCTGGCTCAAGCAGGACTTCTCCCAAGTTAGCTTCAACTTGTCAGCTTGCACTTTCTCACTACTTATCTTAAGAATAAATATGACTACAGTCCAGGAGAAGTCTGTCACAGCATACTTTACATCTCACTTCCATGTGAGCAGCTTCCTTTAAGACAAATCAGAAGCATAAACATTGGTTTACAAAGTCCCTACTCTAGAAAATTTGTCATTTTATGCACAACACCAGCAAACAGATGAAAGCATTAAGGGCTGTTGGTGTTAATACTGGAGACCCTTCTTGGAAGAAAAATAGAGACCTCCAGGACTACTCACGCTTTACCACTGCTTTGCAAGGGCAGCATGCAGGAGAAAAAGCAGGCATTACACTAGGGAGGAAGAGCTGAAGGAACGACTCAGTGCCATGTAAGGCAGTCAGCACATCAAAACCCGAGCAAAGATGACAGAAAACCAGGTGAAACTTAATTAAAAAAAAAAAAGAGGTGCAGAGGAACTTAAAATTTAATAGCAAACCAATCAATGAAGGAAAAAGTAAACAACTGCTGTCAAGACTCAGGAGGCAACAATTCAATTTATTTCTGAAGACTAGTATTAAAAACAGCCTCAAAGCAAACAGTATCTAATATGGAGTTCACAGCCAAAAGCACAGAAGTTGTATAAACCAACTTATGAGAATTGGCTTGCTCATTTTGTTTAAAATAATAAATGCTAATCATATCCTAAGGCAGACTCAAAAGTTCTTTGCTCCAGCCAGCATAAAATAATGCTGATTAGATTTTAAAGGAATATTTGAGATGCTCCCTCCAAACCCTTCCTCATTTTTCATTAATATTCATGTCAGCGGCAACTCCCAATCAAAAGGATATTCTCCAAGTTCTCACTTCCATAGAAAACAAGAGGGTAAATAAGTTTCTTTCCAAAAGAGTGGTTACTAAGGTCATTTGTAAGGATATTGACCTGGATGTCCCAGTTTCACTAATGAAACATGCATATCACAAAAGTCACAAGAGTATTACAAAAAAATATACTTTATTGATGCCTTTTGACACAACAGATCTTTTGGTGATTCTTTTAAATTATATCTGCTGAAATGCTGAAATTACATGATTTGTGAGAAGCATTAGCTTTATATTAAAAAATATATAGCCATACTGCCAAAGATAATGGTCAGAAAATTCAAATGTACCAAACTAGAAAGTAAATAAAAATAAATCAACATAAAATTAAACTTTGTCAGTCTTTGGAACCCTAAATACTTGTTTAAGGCACAGAGAAACCTGGCAATACCAGTATAACGACTTAAAGTTAATGACCCCAACACACCAAACCCATGTTTCCAGAATTACACCCTGCTCCTTCAAGAGATGGAAAAGGGCCAAGAAAATCCACTGCCACTACCAGAAATGGCAGAGGTGACTGGAGCGCGTAAAGTGGGATCCTAAAATTAACCTTTTTGGAGAGAAGAGGAACGTGTATGTGGCCAACCTGTAGGTTTTCCAAAAGGTATGAGCTTGAAGCCAGAATGGAAACCTGCTTTTTCCTAGTCCTTGCAGTCAATGCTGCGGGCTTCTCCTCCTCCCTTGGTAGCCTGGTCCCAGCTTCTGCAGAGCCTCTGCACCACTCAGCCGGGCAGCGAGTGACCCAGGAAAGCAGAATCCAGAGGGGCATCCCCAGCTAGCGCAGTGCGACAGAGACGGTGACCATACCTGCCTGCCTCTCTCCTCCTCCCGCCTGCACCACACCATGACCAAATATCCAACAGCGCCCTTTTCCTTCTGCCCATCCCTCCCATCCTGCGAGGCTGTGGCCAGCACCATGGTCCTCAGCAAGAAGGATGATGCCTCATCTCCTTCAGCTCCTGGAAATGCAGAAGCAGGTCCAGCCCCAGCCTCCTGACGTCAGGACAGAGTGTGTTGAGAAGGAGCAGGGCTAAGGAGGGAAATACAAAGTCATACTGTATTCGGTGCAGCTAGGTTACCTAAGGATGGCCATGCTCTGGGTCACCTTCATTATGGACAGACTGATGAAGAACATCTTTCAGGAATGACCAGCTCCAGCAACCAAGCTGGCAGACCACTTCAAATTACCAAGGTCAAGGTTCACTTAACATAATTAGGATATAATCCTGTAACAGCCAGTTCTATGAATTTTAGGTGTCCACAAAGGCAGACTAGTACTGAAAAATCGCTCAAGTTCCATAACTGTCCTGAAGATGGCAACTACAGGCTCTCAGAAAGAACAAGCCAAACTCCTAGCAAAACAGACATTTTTAAATAACAGGTTTATGGATATGTTTGTATTCTTGTCATACCAAGTTTTTTCTAAGTGTCAAAATATTATGCTAATCAAAGAAACTGAGGATATACAGCAAAGATTGTTTGTCTCATAAAGACAGGATAGGGATGCCATCATATTTCTCACTGTTTCCTCCTCACAGAAACATCAAAGTCTGAAAAAATGACTTTTGAGTTTTCAAGGCTTGCCATTAAAGGCAGACTGACAACCTGCAAGTTTGTCACACAGCCTGGAGATATGGATATAAAAGGGGAGTACATCAAACGCACTGGGGAAAAAAAATTAATTACCCACACAAAAAGTACTAAGCTAGTAATAATTCTTACAGCAAAATTAAACCATTGCCCAAATCATTACTAAGAATTAGTACATTGTAAATGCTGTGGAATTTAACCCCAAAACCCATCAGGAGATCAAACACATGATACACATCGCTCCCTGGATGCTCACACCAGTTCCAACCCTGCCAGTCCCTCGCCCGTTGGGGCCCCTGGCTTGGCTTCGGAGCCACCCTGTCCCTGCCTGTCCCAGTCCCAGCTCTGCTGTCTGCCTCCAGGCTGCTGGGGAGGTTCCTGCCCTTCTGCCAGCCCTCACCGCACCAGGACAGCCCTAACCCTGAAGTCTTCTATGTAGAAATGAGAAATTTGAAAGCCCTCCCCTCCTTGTTTTTTTTAAAATAATTGAAAAATATCAACTCTGCAGTTTTCTATGTATCTCAACCAGGCATGACATTTCACAGAAGAAAATACAATCTCTTCCGCTGGGGAGCTTGCGTAGCTTTTAGGAAAAGCCTTAATGATTTGGACCACCCAGAGAGAAGCATAAAATCAAATGCTCAGGTTCCTTGATTTAATGCTCTCAACTTCCATTTGCAAATCTGATCCCGCGTCATTCAAAATGGTGAAAGAATTGATGGATTTCCACTGCAAACAGACCAAATAATAATCAAAGAATCTACACACGTGCTTTCGAGTTTTGTTGATTTCTTTTCAGGATTTAAAATTTCCCTTCTTTCTTATGAAGTTTTACTCTGATAAGCAAAATCGGAAACATGCTGTACAGTCAGTCCCACAGTCCGGTGTGTCTTGTGTGCAGAAGATAGTCAGCATTACTCCCCCACTGTTCATATACAATCCTGTGCTGGCCTTTTTACATCAATGAAAATGGGATGTTACGCTCAGCATTAACAGCAGAATCCAAGGGGTTAAACAGCCGCAGAGGGCAGCTCATCCAGGGATCTGCCTCTCACCAGCCTGTGCTCTTCGGCATCTCTTATTTGCAAAGGCACCAGTTCAACAGCAGCCTGAGACACGTCAACATTTGCCAGTATGAAATCACTCCAAGGGCAACCTCCAACAAGACCTGACAATAAGCTCCCTGGTTCCAACTCCCTCCAAGAAGAGAAATCATTTTCTGGGCAAAAGCAGCTACTCCACAGGTTGTTTCACGCATACCTCGACAACCCACTGCTACGGCAAGAAGCTCTTAGCAGGACCAGTCCATCAGCCGGCTCCCCGAGGTAAATCATGCTCCAACCTTCAGGAATTTTCAGGAGCTTGTTACAGGGCTGGAGCACTCTCGTTGCAGGTGGCTGAGAACTAAACGCCCAAAAGAGATGCAATCCTGCACAAACTTGTAAGCTGCTGTATACCACGGAGCCTGCCAAGCCTTCCTCCTCCCGTCCTCACACACACGCACAGACAGCATATCTCACTGCCATGGCAGGGATTCCTCACAGCTCCTTCCACAGTGGAAACTAGAAGTGACTAGGAATTAAATAGGACAGTTTTAAAAGAACTGTTTGCGCAAATATAACCCAAAACATAAATTGCTGCATTAGCTTTCACAAGGGCTTAGGAGGAGGGTGATGAGGAGAAGAGCCTGCAGCTTGTCGAACGGTACTGGTGTGCAGCGCTTTTCAGTTAAGTTTATTTAAATTGTGCAATAACTAATTTATGCAGCCATGAGGTCTTATTTATGCCTTCCCCTTGTGCACTTCTGTTGCCATTTGTCAGTCCCACTTACCATGGTGTCTTCATCCAAGGACTGAGAACATTTTGGAGAGCACGGCTTCCTGTGAACTGGAACCCTGAGAACTATCAGGCTCTACACCACAAAAAGTATCAACAATACATGACTGTATTCTCATGTGTCATGTACTCCAATATGATTTTTTTCTGTTCCCCGCCCTGCCTTCTCATTGTCTTTGTGCAATAAAGAATAGCTTTGTTAAAGGCAGAAGAGTAAAGACAGATGAGGGTTGTGCTTTAGAGATGACGTTCACCCACTTCAAATAAATCAAATCCCATTTTCCTTGCGAGGGGCTTACAAATCAGGAAGTATTGTATAACTCAGATGGAGGACTTATTTTCAATTCTCTTGTACTGATCTGTTTTGGCAAACTGGTTTACTCTTTCAACATGGAAATCAGCTATAAAGCAATCACATTATCTTTCTGATGAGCTACAAGTTGGCTTTTATTGCACACACGATATAGGTGGTTTTTAATGCACATTATAGATAAAACGTCTGAGTCATTTTAGCTAAGTATGCCACATATTAAGATTTCCCTACAAACTGGCAGAAAAAATATTGCAAAAAGGTGATTTTGGATACAAAAAAACCCCCAAAAGAACTTCCAGGGCTGCAGTGCACGTCCTGTGCTGTTACTCGTATCTAAGAGGTCTGAAATGCCTTGGAGCCATCTAAAGATACAGTTTAGTATTCTTGGTTTTGACACTCTGTTGGAGAGGAGCAAAGAATGCCCAATCAGAAGCAATTCTCTTAAAAACAGAGCCAAAACCCAATCCAGGTGTTCATATTTTCCAAAAAGATGACAAGTTGTCAGCCAGTCAACCACTGCAAACTTCTAGTGTGCTGGTGGAAAGGACCAAAAGGTATCGGTCATACACCAGGAGCACTGCTGGCATTTATACAAAAATTGCCTTGCCTTATTACATAACTACTCGGGATTTGATGCATTTGATTGGAAATTTCCTTAAACTCAAAGTCAAAGCAAGTTTACAGTTATGGAGAAACTCCTGTTACTTCCAAGAGTTACTCTTCTCCAAGAGTTACTTTCTATCTCATTACGAGAAGCATCAAGTACCAATAAGAAACTCAAAACATGGTTCCTGATACGTACCAAAACGGAAACACAGCCAGAACCTGTCACTGAAGCAGCCCAGAATGATAACTAGGCACAGGTCACCCCTCTTCAGCTTTAAAAAGATGCAAGAGCAACCTGTAGCGGTTCGTAACTAAACACAGCCACACGGTTTTACTTAATACGACGCACTGCACATGCCATAGCAGTAAGAGTACTTGCTCCTCACGGGAATGTTTGCAGTCAAAGCTCTCCAGACAAACCATATGAGGAAGAGGATGCAGACACAGGCTAAACAGCTGCCTTAATGTCACAGAAAGAAATCAGTGGTACAAAGTTGAAGCAAACTACCTGTCGGATGCCTTCCCAAAAGACACCTTCAGCAAGTCATCCCTTTTTCCTTACTACAGTAATAAGAAAGGTGCCCCCTTTCAGCATGGGGCACTCACATCCATTCCTTTCCCAGGAAAGTAAAGTATGGGAAAGACCTTTTTATTATTTGTTGGGTTGTGGGTTTTTTTTTTTTTATTTAAACATTTCATTGCCACCGTAACTCAGTCCTAGGCATATTGTCTCTGGTGTCTGCCTCCAGGCAGCTTAGAACCGTGAATGTCTGTGAGCCAACATATTTTTAATCTTCAACAATAGCTGGATAGAGGCATGTTAATTTTGGCCCGTCTTGCTTACAAGTGACACAGTATAACTAGAGAGCCACAATGGATAGACTCAAGACGGGCAGAATCAAATCAAGTAATTATTTTTAAGTGCATTGCCCAACAGTTGAAAACCCTAAAGAAAACTGTAACTGGCATAGGCTCTTAACTCTGAGGCAGGAGCTGGAAGCAGCATCTCCCCCCATCTGGTCAGTCAGTGTCAGGAAGCCTGATGAAAGACGTCTGACAGACACCAGGATGGACCACAGACCCCAGTACCCCAGTTAAAACTCTCACGGTACAGCCAAAAAGGAGACAGGCTTTGCTAAGTGACTCACATTGCCAGCCCGCACTGGTTAAGTGTAGGCTTTGGGTAAACCATGCAGCATGACAAGGCACTGCTGGAGAAGCCTGAATACATGACTACTTTCAAACTGCAGTGCTATTCTTAGTGGATATATGTATGACTTGTCTAAATCCAGTACCGTAAACGGCAATGGCATTTCCTGAAAAGAACAAGAGGAGGGCAAGAAGTAAGGAAAAATAAAATCAGATGTCTTCAATCACACTGCTCGACTTGTAAGAAAATATCTCTATTCAGAGTTGTGACAAATTTTAAATTTTACACGGCTGGGAAAGACGGGTTTCGTCCTGTAACAACACCACAGTAATTTCAGAATCTTCAAAACAAACTTTCCTTATAACGCAAACTTCTAAATTATCCAAATCACATTTGTGGAGCATTCTCACACATGTATATTTTTACCCACTGCAAGATCCGGAGCAAAAGATAGTAACATAAAATGTGTTGCTATATTTTTTCCTGCTAAGCTGCAGAAGTTTCTTCTGTGCCTTCCTGAAGGACACAGCCGCACACCACAACTCAAAGACTATACAAATCAAAGACATACATACACATATGTAGATATTTACTCACCAATTTTAAACAAATGAATGGCAATCGAGAATCTTTATGATATACATCCGGCATGTTTTGGTTGTGGTTTTTTTCACACCCCCTCCCCATTGAAAATAGCTCATAATGACCTGCTAGCGTCTCACGCGAACAACCCAGAACACACACCATTTCCAGTATTCTCCTCTCTTTTTGAGGTCTATGCATCAGGGAAAACCTGGTCTCTCAGAGCAGCTACCCTAAACCCCACTGATGTCACCTGTCCTCAGACGAAGACACATTTTCATTGAGTAAGCAAAAAGCGTGAAGTTACACAGGCTGTATCTGCTCAAACAGCAAAAACCTTTGCCAAAAAATGCCCTCCTGCCCCCAGCTTGAGTTGCAGAGGCTGGCAGAGGCTCAGTGCTCCAGCACAGCTGGGGTTGTTGCCCTCTCCCAACCTGTAATTTGCCCTGCACACTGCCGGGAGGGGACAGCAGCTCTCCCAGCTACTGAGCTGACATTCGACAGTGGAAACCAGGGCAGTGAAGACCCGCAGAAGGCCAGCTGTTAAGAGACAGCACCAGCCAAAGCAATAAAATGGGTCCCACCCTCGGTGCTTATCTCACACCAAATGGTACAAGAGGATAAAGGAAGACATCCTAGATAAATTTATGTGAGCCACGCGCCAATTTGGCCTCACCAGCGGGCTTCCCTCTCCCCGGAGGCTTGCGGCAACTCACTGTGAGATCACACGTGAAGCCACCATGTTCCTCGCACCCAGGGGACCAGGGATGCTCACGCAGGGGAAGGCGAGAAAGCTGGGCAGCCCATCTCAAAGTCAGGAGCTAAGTTAAAAAACGCAAGTAGGACAGCAGAAAAGAGCTGAAAACTGCCGCCTGGGTGAGAGAAGAAGGGACGTTTCCAGCAATGCAAAACAGGAACAAGAGTAGGTTTGGGAGAAAGCCATTTTGGAAATCTCTCCTGTACTGCAGACGTGCCCAGGAGACCTGGCCAGGGTCTGGACCCTACTGTGTTAGCACCTGAACAAACAGGGACTGAGGCGAGGGATCCTGCCCGAGGTTTTGCACACCAGGAGTCAGGCAGCATGGATGGGTAGGAGGAAGCCCAGGAGAGCCGGGGAGAGAACAAGGAGTCCACCCTGATGGGCAAAACCAAGCCGCAGTTGTATAATGTTTCCTGGAGGGAAAGCACAACTCCCAAAAGTAACAAAAAAAAAAAAAGAGATGCTGTTAAGAAGGATATGAAGGAGCGCCAAGTAACTGCTTTTGCAAGGTAGCGTCTGCTAAGTGCTAGAGAAGAAAGCACAAAAATAGCACTAAAACTCGGGAGTTGGTGATGAAGGCCAGTCAGCCAAACTGGTGAACTACCGCACAGCCAGTCCAGTAGCATCTGTTCAGGAAATAAGCAAAAAACCATGAGCAACACTTTCTCCTCAATAAGCCTTTTAGCAGAAAAGATTCATTTTAATAGTAGTCCAGCACCAAGGTATTTTGACAGATTCACATGGGCAGGCTGGTAGCAGGCTCTTAACATGCTCCCGTGCTAAAGCCATTCTCCCTCCATCTACACAGAACTGAAGAGGGGGATGTAATTTTAGACTTTTATCTCAGGAAAAATCCCTGCAGCTGCCAGGAAACCCTAGTTAGAGATAAGGGCGGGTGGGGGAAGGATTTCTTATCATCCCGATGTTGCACTTGACAGAGCTTTACTCTCCATGTAACTACTCCTTCCACATTTCTCTGTGTTATGTACACGGCAAAGACACCACTTATTTCCTCAAGCACAACAAAATCTCGTCAAACCAGAGGAAGACATTGGCAAACCATTGTCAAAGCTGACCTTCCCATATGGGAAAATACAATTTATTTCCATGGGGGTGTCAAGAAATATAAGAATCCTTTCTCTCTTCATGTAAGGATATGACAAATGACAAGTTGAAGTGATTTCAAACTCTGGCAGGACTCTTAAGTGGCTATTTCAAGTTAGAGGAAAGATCAGAATCATTAAATTACAGTCTGTATCACAATACAGTATACATTACAATTTCAGAAAGTATTAGATTACTAATATGCTTTTTGGACACAAAATTAGTAGCATGATGGGGGGTGAAGGTAGGGAGAGATGGGAGTGTTGGTGTTTGCCTCTTCATAGCTCTCCACTCTATCACAGCAGTGGGCTGGGGGCCCATCCCTTGGAAACAGTCTCTCCCAGCAAACATGCTCCTGGGACCCTTACACCACCTAATTTCCTGTATGGCAGCACAGTACAGGTCTCAAGAGTTAGGACTGCTGCATGAGTACCTAAAAATTTAAGTATATTTTTATACACCTTATAAGGTACCAGAGCACCTAGTCAGTGACTCAAGAATTATTGCAGGGACTACTCCAAGATGGTCTACCTGTGGCAACTGAATTGCAAGAAATTCCAACCTGGAGTCAAAACATGCAAGAATACAGGATTCATCATTTGTGTCTTCACAGCACATCCAGGCAAATGATGTTCCTCACACTGTCTGGCCTTCAATCTACTATGGTTTATCAACAGTGCACAAAACATTTGACAGTGTGGGCTGGAGTCCATGCCCATCTCCAAACTCCATTTTTCCTGTAAATCAGGAAGACGTCTAAGTAGTAGACTTTTTACACAGGCATTTCCAATGGGGAAAAGCAAAGAGCAAGGACGTCTATGCAACTAGCCTATATATCATATATGTAAGGAGTTTGAATTTTCAACCCAGTGGCTTATTCAACTGAATGACAATACAGTGGCAAGCCAGCTCTAGTTCCCTGTACCTTCATCAGCCATAAATTTGACCCCGCTGATGCCCATCTCGTTCATATCTCTACACCAGGAGAAAAAAATTTTTAAAAAAAAGTATTACAGTAATGTTCCTGTTTATTTACAACTACAGGTCTCAACTGTCTGAGAGATAAGGAGACTACAGTAAAATGCACCTCAACATTACCAAATTGTTCTATAACTGTTGGTTTTGATATTAAAAGATATATGCTTGTTCACACTTTTCACAGACAAGAGCCCCATCTATACTGATGGCAGTCTCAATGGCAAGTTTTTATCAACAGTGCGTTTACACACTCTAGGTGTTCAGGAAGCCCGTGTCATGTCTGCTAGCGTTTACTACCACAGTGGACCAGCAATAAAAAGGGATACAGCAGCTTGCAGGCCAGGTGTGAGGACTAACTGCTTTTGATTGTTCTAGTGCACCTCCGATACCATCTCCAATGCTTGCCTAGACCCAACTACCCAAGCTGTTCTACGCAGTTAGCGTGCATGTGACACTGGGCAAGGTATATTTCACGGCAAGAAAAAGGACAGCCAAACAACTCAGCAAAAGCACCTCTCAGGAAATTTTCGTAATTTCACTCTTTCTTCGTGTGATCTCACCCTGGAGATTTCCACTGCACCGAAGCCCCCAGGTGCTGCTGAAGAGCGAGCAGTCTGAGCAGGCCTAGCATGGAGGATGCGATGACCAGATTACTTAAGGAACACTCAGAAAGAAGCGTAGTGCTTTGATAACACTTAAATCCGCGAGGAGTTTTCAGTAGGGAATTACTACAGGTCGGGAAGATGGCCCACTTCACATGAGAAAATATGAAAGCAGCGTCAGGGGCTGAGTTAACATTATGGATTGATATTCACATGATGTATCTGTTGCACTTGAGGGTGTCATTTCTATCAGGCTTCTCTGCTGCTGGAAGTCTTATTCATTCATATGCAACTATCCACCTAACTGGAGCTTATTTAGAAGCAGCCAACCCATACAAAGCTTGGGATAAAGCCTGGGATAAAGCTGTGCCTTAGCACACACTTATCTGCTTGCATCCATGTGCTGGTTTTTGGCTGGTACTGGGACCAGAAGGGATTTGAGGGCAGCCACTGCCTTTCTGCTCTGTGCGGAGCTGGCATGCCCCACACCTAAGTCTGTGTCCACCAGGAGCTCGCCCTCAGCGCCCTCGGCTTCAGGGGACCAGGGAGCACAGAACCAAGGACACAAGCAGATCCCACGCGTACTTCTACACAAACCGTCACCTAAGATTAACAGGCAGAGAGCAAGCTGTATTTAAAACAAAACAGCAACAACAAAAAGCTCAGCTGACACAACAGGCCCCACCCTTGGCAATGCAAAACACAGATGCTTTGGGGCCTGGAGACCGCTTCTTGATTACGTCGTAGCTTGGTCTGATGGACAGACAGCAGCCATGAGTGGGACTCAAGATATTAACTGCAATGTCGTATTTCTTTAAAGCCTGCCTAAGCAATCCTAAATATTTACTTCCTTCCGTTCTGTCCTCCTATTCTTTGTCCCTTTACAGCATAAACTCAGTTGGGCAAGGGCTGCCTCTCCCTGAAGGGCTGCAGCACTCAGGAGTTGCACCCCGTGCTCTACAAAGCATCTTTGAGAAGAGCCACCCTTTCTACAACCAGACTTCCATCTACTCATATTTAATCCAAATACATACGTTACAAGCATATCACACATACATACTGCTTTTCATTGAACTGCATCTCATACAGCTTTTGAAAATAGTTCTACAATATTACATGGTCTTTAAGCGATTTTAATGGCGTCTCTCCTGAAGTTCACAGCCCCTTCGCCAATATCCTGTTCCAGTGTGCAGTTCTTTTTTAATGCAGTATAACCGCTTCCCATTAATTTTATCATAGATTAGCTCTTCCTTTCATCTGCCTACCAGAAGCCTAAAAACACGAGTACAACAGTCTTAAACTGTTCAGTGACACTTGATTTCATCTCCATGTACCCAAATGCCAAAAAAGCGACTCCCGTATGTATCTATGTACAGCTGCACCCTCACCTGGCACTACTGGAAGGTCAGCAGTGCTCTGCCCGAACCCAGCAGCTTAAGGATCTACACTGGTTTTTCACAGCTCAAAAAAAACCAGAAAGAAGAAACAGAAGAACCTGATAAGAGTCACTGAAGAGCTCAAAGGTCCTCTTTCTCTCCTTAGTCTTTACGGCAAAGTTTTAAGGGTGTTTTAATTTCCAAAGGTGCGTCTCTAAAATGTTCTTGAAGAGCAAATGGATGTTTCTCCGAGTGGTGCCATCAGAGAGATTTTGTCAGTGCATCATGGGCTTTGAATGGAACAATGTGGAAAGACCATGGGCATCATTTCAAGATTCAAAACTACAGTTACAGGTAATACAGCAGCTGCTTCAAACGCTTTCAAGTAATTTAAGAATTTTAAGTATTCAGGTATTTTTCAATTGCCTTCCTAATGCCAAGGAGATCATTAATTCAGTGACATTTTCACAGACAGAATACTGTCTCGATTTTTACTGCCTACCACCAAATACTGACCACAGAACTCTGTTTATGCCATGTTAATTATTCCTATTTAGTGTGGTGTTCACCATAGTCTTTGGGTTATGGAGCACAAATGTTTTACAGTAAAAACTTCAGTGTCACCAAATTATGAATTCAAGAGCTGATTAGATAATTTCTGACGTTTCGCTAACAATCTACTGCTGAAAGAAAGCATTTTGTATGAAAGCAAAACAGTTTGTTTGGCTTCGTCAACAAAATAGTCAAGTGTCAACTTCCTGGTAAGAGTTCACTGAAGTACGTGCATGTACAATCTGTATTCAGGAGGGCCACATACACATGCATCCTACAGAGATTTTCTGAAGTCCATTTTAGTTTACTTAATGGCATTCTGTACCTAATGCGCACAATTACATACCAACACAGTACCATTAAAGAAAACATCTATTTGCAGTTCCACCAGATTTCATACTGAGAATAAAGATTTGAAAGAATATCACATTTTCTCTATTAAAAAACAAACAAACAAAAGAAATGGAATGTGAAACCTTAACTTCATATCAGGGTTTAAAAATACAGCTGCTGATGATTTAAGTTCTTTGCAGCCTTTGACACTAAGCATAAGAGGAAAATTGGACTTTCAAATGAGTGAAAGTTGAAACAAGCAGGCTATTGTACAGCCAACTTGAAGATTACATGCAAAAATTGGATTTTTAAAGATTGGAGAAGTTACATTTGGCCTTTTAGGAAGAAAAAGAAGCACAGGATATTAGCATCCTCTGCAAACTAATTGAAGACTAACATTCACATGAACCGCAAAGTAAAGCATTCAGTCATCTTCCTAAGAAAATAAAGAGAGTTTGGCAGTACAATAGTCCTCAGAGAAATGCCAGGACAGAAACCTCTGTTGTCTTTGTTGATTTAGCAACTGATGTGCCCAATACCTTAGTGTTTTGCAAAGAAAGAACATAAACGTGTGCTCCAGCATCTTTCACGTTGGAAAGATGCCACTTAAAGCATGCCAACAAAAATAAGGAAAACTAACTTCAGCTCACAAATACCATCATTATGCCATTTCATGCCCCTCCACGGGCAGAACCACAGCTGAAGTAGGGATGTCTCTGAGATACAAAAAATAGGTATTACCAACAAAAGGAGGCTCCCCATCGTATTAGCCACCTTTCTCACCTGTTCCCACCTCATTTTGAAGCAATCCCCAGTTACTTTGAAGGCTCTGTTCTGGCCACAAATTGTCACTTCCCACACCTGCGAAGCTCCCACCGCATGCCAGTTCGCACTGGCTTTAGTTGCGACGTCGGCCAAGTCAGCGATGTTTAATCTGACACGATGCCGCTGCTTTAAAAGAACGGGCAGACGGAACGTGCCAATTCCCTTTTGCCACAGAAACGGGCCTAAATTTGAGCTTATTTCAAATTTTGCGAAAGGAGACGCAAACCTTAAGAAGTGAAATAGCCTAAGCATACGCTTTTAAAGTTACTAGAAGGGTAAGAATCCAGCCACATCTACCCTTTCGCTTCTCTCACTGAAAACGGAGATGAGCTTTCTGCATGTGCAGTTGTCACACACGGGCAACGAAAACGGGTGGAAGACTATGAAATGCCAAGGTCCCGGAGCCAGGGCTGGTAGATCAGCCATCTACTCGCCCCCCGCCCCATTTCCAATGAAGGCCACCACACAGCCTCTATTCCCCTTCAGCAACTCGGAGCGGGTGTCTTCTCCCTTCCCAGTCCTCTCTGTAGCTTTGCCAGGATAACGGCAGGGGGATGCAAGCGGGATGCCCCTTATGAAAAATGCGATGGGCCCCCACCAACCCGCACTCCCGCCTGTCTAAACCCAGAACAGATTTAAAAAAA
>VZSF01011151.1:1015257-1167472 GCA_013398295.1 Chionis minor
CGCCGGCACCGGCACCGGCGGCGGGAAGGGGCTCGGGCGGCGCTGGCCCCCTCCATCCCCCGGGGCTCCGGCGCCGCTGTGCCCCGCGGTCGCCCCCCCCCCCCCTCCGCCTCCCGAGGGGCTCCTCCCGCTCCGACGTGGCCTCCGGGAATCGCCCGGCGGCGCCCCGGCCCGGCGGGTGGCCTGGGGAGGGTCCCTGTCCCCGGTGCGTGTGTCCCCTGAGCCGCCGCGCCCTCCCGACCTCCAGCCGGGCACCCATCTGGCCGCCACAGCGACCCCGCCGAGGCTGGGAGCGGGGGGGCGCTCCATCCAGCCCCGGCTGCGCCTTCTCGCCGCGGCGGGCGTTGGGGCTCCCCTTGAGCCGGGGCGGGATGGGCAGGAAGAGCCCTGCTCCTTCCCGGTCCCTTCTCCTGGCGACGCGGGACCACGAGGAGACGGGGGGCTGCCGGCTCGCATCCGTCCCAGCCGGGGTGGCAGCGGCCGCCGGCGCGGGCCTGGGGGGTGTTGCGGGCAGGGAAAACGGACTGTGCCGTCCCGAGATGAACCACTCTGGTTGCTCAGCAGTTTGCAGATGGCCAGGCTTAAATCTTCAAAAAGTCATGAGTCAGATCCTCAAAAGTCATGAGATGAAGGAAAAAAAAAATGTTTAAAGTCTTAACATTTCCCACAACTTTCTGAGCTGCCAGGGTGTTGCGGGGTCACATTTTCAGGCTTTCCTCCATAGCCACAGAAACTAGAGGCTTTTTTTCCTCCTTCCAGATGAAAGCAAATTCCCCAATCGCTCCTACCCTACGGAAGCGAGGGCTTCAGGCAGAGCATCAAATGTTCCACGGCTTTTGATTCAAGTCTGAGATCTGTCAGCCCTGCAGCTTGACTGCCGCTTAGCTTGGATATTAATTTAGGGTTGGGCTTTTTTCATTTTCCAGCATTAGAGGTAGCATCTAAAGTGCACTACAAACCGGTGAAGGTGCAGGAAAGCACTACCCCCAGCTAGCATGGTGCTTCTAAAGGGTTTGCGTGCTGGGGCAGTGAGGGGACAGAGATCTCAAGGGAGTTCCTAGCATCCCACCCACCCGCGGCACTACTTGCAGCAAAGCACAGGCAGATAGAGAAATACCATCTAGGAAGTAAAGGAATATTTCTTTAAGGGTCACCAGTTTTCAGCGGGAGGGTAGTCATCTCAAGGCGAAGTGCTAATCTAGAAACAGAAGAAGAGGTGCCCGTTTTGCCAACCTTTGAGGCCGGCTCTACCACAGTGGCCTAAGAAAGAAATGATATCTTGCTGTGTGGGCGCTGTGTTTGAGAGCATTCTCCAAAATGTTTTCTTCTATTCCAAGTTTTGGGTTGGATCAAGAGCGCGCCTGAAGCATTCCTCCTCACTCGCATCCGTGACGTTTGGTGTCTGAGGCTGAAAGGTGCGCAGGAGTGTCTGCACCTCCTGCACCCACGGGGCCAGGCTACAGCTCCTCTCGAGTAACATACCCGGGTGGGCACTGGGTCCTCAGCACCAGCTCTCCTCCGAGTTGATCGTGCACTGCCCAGGCTCTTCAGTATACAGTTTTGATCACCATGATTTAAAAAAAAAAAAAAAAAAAAAAAAGGCACAACAAAAACAATGGTAGCATCATCCGAGCCATTGCAGTTTAACACCCTGAGGAGAGATTAGATTTCCATGTGAGGAGAGATTAAAAAGACCAACTTTACTCTGTTTGAAAGCAGATGAATAATAAAAAAGCAGTGCTTTAGGCTGTTATTGTTGGCACAAATTTCACAGAAAAGGCTAAAATAAAAGGTTAGACATCTGTAATAAATAGTGGGAATCCTCTGTACTTTATCAGTGCTGCAAGGCTTTGGTAAGAGTGCGGCACGTGAATGTGCTAAAACAATAGACGTATGTGAAGCAGATCTCTTCTCTCAAGTAACAAGCGATAGGACAAGAGGAAATGGCCTCAAGTTGTGCCATGGGAGGTTTAGGTTGGATATTAGGAAAAACTTCTTTACCGAAAGGGTTATCAGGCATTGGAACAGGCTGCCCAGGGAGGTGGTGGAATCGCTGTCCCTGGAGGTGTTTAAAAGACAGGTAGACATGGTGCTGAGGGACATGGTTTAGGGGTGGTTTTGGCATAGGTTTATGGTTGGACTCGATGATCTTGAAGGTCTCTTCCAACTCAAGTGATTCTATGATTCTGTGATTAATGAGGCAGGTATCTCTTGCTTTCTCTTTGTGTACGTCCTTTTAGCTGCCCGTTTCCAAAACACCGGCCTTCATTTAGACGTTCTTCCTAAGAACATAAGGTCCATGCTAGTATGATGGCATTGGACAAGAAGCTGCTGCCAGCAGAAGCCTCGATGCAGCTGCAGCTTCTCCATCAGCTGTCCCAGTATCGTCCAAACTGTAGGGCTCACAGCCTCTCTCTTGGGTAGCCTTTTCTAGCTATTTAAAACTGCATTGCCACCATACAGAAATGTGCTGGGGGTGACAAATCCTCCTTGCCTGGTGAGCTTCTCAGTGTGAACAGCTAAGTCGTCCGTGGTGGGTGCAATCAGTTAACTGCTGCTGTGGTGTCCAGAGTGGTGCAGGCGTGCATCCCATTCGATTCACTGTAATCAACCAGTTTTTGAACTGCTTTTGTGTTCCTCCCGATTCCATAGGCGCCATTCCCTCCGTTCAAACAGCTTAACCACGGGCGTTTTCAGACCGATTTTTACTACGTCTTGGCTGTCAGCTGCATGGCTTTCTGCAAAGCTTACGGTGTGCATTGTGCACGAGCTCGCCTGGGATGCCGGTTTTCCTCCAGCATCCAGCTCTTGGAGTGTTCTAGCTGCCTGGAGAAAGGCAAGAGATCTAAGAGTTTGCACAGTCTGCAAGTTAGAGCTCAAATTCAGATGCAAGTGCGAGCATAACTAGCAGTGGGAATGTGTCCTTCATGGGGTGTTTGAAATCAGCCTCGTAAAGGCGCCAGTGCGGAGGTGTGTGTTCATCCAGAGGCAAGCTGGCTCTGGAGTTTCTCTGGGAGATGTGACCCTCATTCTACATCTTTGTCAGAACGACAGCTATGTAAAACCATCCAAAAAGACAAGTTCAAGGCATCTTTAAAAACCGCTTTTTGAATTCGTAACACAAATTAGATTTTTTTTTTCTTAAGGGACCTTCTAATAGGAGTAAGCATTTGGAGCTAGGAATTGGACAAATGTCACATTTATTTAATTTGAAAGCATAGTCCTGGTCATTTTTACCTTACAGTTCAGCTTTCAATTTTCATAGAAAAAATTCCAGATATTTATGCTTGTGGTTATTTGGTGTTCCAGGCACTGCTGGCATTACACAAGAAATAACCAGTGTGCTTTTCATTGGAGATTCACAGGTTTTGACTGTTCAGAGGGAAAAGAAATGCTGTCCCAGATGAAATAAAGAAAACTTTCAAAACCGAAATTAAGCAACAGAACAAGATGAAAGTGTGTGAGAATGTCTTAGTTGATAAACAATAAGACCAAAAGCACAGTTAAGTGCTCTTGGAGACTTAAAGATATATTCTTATTATGCCAAGGAGTAAATGTAAGCACGTAAGTTAATGGTTTTTTTAATAGTTCAGAAGTATAATTTTATTATTCTGTACCAGAATAGCTTTAACTTGACTACAGTTGCAGTGATAATAAGAACACAGCTTTGATGGAGGGGAGAGATTAATTAAAGTACAGTTTTTAATAATGTTTAACAATTTAATCATTTTTCTCCAACTAGTAAAAGAATGATAGGGTAAAAAAGAAAAAGAAAAACAAAACCACAACCCAATAACCCAGCTGTGTGTAATTAAGTTTTGGAAGCCCCAGCTAAGATTCGATTAGTCATGATAAGAGGATGACAAACTAGGGGCCCGATCCAAACTACCCAGTGCTTTTTAGCCCAGTGAACAGCTTTACTGAATGAGAATGCTTTAACGCTTCAAGTTAGTCGTGCAAATATCTGCAGAAAGAGAGTCAGTCCTAAAATAATAATAATAGTAGTAATAGTAATAGTAGTAATAATAATTAGTAGTAGTAGTAGTAATTCTTCTGCACAATTCTTAAAATCCTTGAAGTTGATGATTTATTTTCTTATGATGTTTAGTGACAGCAACAGTTAGAAATACTTACTTGTTGCTCAATGTTTGCAGTTACCAGACCCTCCTTCCAGCTGCTTGCCAGACCCCAGCCAGCTCCTGGGGCCAGCTCTTCCCCTTGGGATGTCAGCCTGTTCTGTATGAACTTTGCTGGGATGCTGGTCCCTCTCAGCATCCCTCTCTGGGGGCATTCTGGGCACGTGCAGGCTGGTGGAGCGCATTCCAGTGTTGGGACGTTTCTGAAGCTCTGACAAAAAGCCCTGGAGTGGGAGACTGAAATGGAAGCAAAGATTGGGATTGACCTGCAGAAGGTGACAGGCAGCGAGAGCAGCTCTGCTGCAGGCACTGCTGTGGCGAGGAACTGGAGGTGCCGAGAGGAAAAATAGGCAAAAAAGAGTCAGTGTCAGAAAGAGGCAGGTGGACGTGCGTCACTCAGAGCACCGTCTGGGGAAGGACAGACAAAATTCCTCCATCTTACCGTGCTGGCTGCTGGCAGCACGTGCCTGTGAAGCCCCACCACCAGCACCCGTGCTTCGGTTCGTGCAGAGTAGATGCCTCGCTCAGTGCCGTTTTTGAAAGGCATCCCCGCTGCAGGTAGCATGCCTGTCAAATAGACTTGGCTCATTTTGCGGTTGTAAGAGTTTTCTCATCGAAAGCTGGTTTTCCTAAGATGACAGGCAGGAAAGAAACACTAGAGGCCAGCCTACAAGAAGGCATCACTGGCTAAAAATGTCAGAAGGATGTAGACCAATGGAAATCCTTGTTCTCTGAGCTTAACTAGAGATAATGATCAAATAGTTTCTAGTGTGAAGTAATAGCCTTAAGTTATGTCCTAATCATTTTCTTTCTTAGGTCACACCTAAGCCTTAACGGCACACTCCTTGACAGAAGAATGTACTGCCCTGGATGTAGAAGTAACATACTTTAGGGAAATGAAATGTTCTTCCGGGCAGCACTCTGTCTCTGTGTTCCACCCCTGAGCACTTATGCGCTCCCTGCATCAGTGATCTGAAGAAGTCTCCTTGGGTCTGCTCAGTTCACGGTGTCCCCATGCCCTCCCTTCCAGCAACGGCATAAAGGAGATGGCTAGGCTAACTTTCCCTCAATTTCTCTATTGCCAAAAACCTTGCTATGGAAAATGTCATCGTGAAGTCCGGGTCAGGTACATACATAGCATATACATAGTATACATACAGAGCAAGTCTTCAAGAACACCAGTTGCCTTTTCCCCCTTCCATCTGGTGGGGTGCATGTCTCCTGCGCACAGAGTGTTGTTGGCAGCCAGCAAACTGGGAATTTTGCGGGGGAGACGATACTGCTTTCTTAGTTAGATACTGAGTGATGCATAAATATTTTCAAGAATAGCATGTGGGATATCCGCAGATACGTAGTTCAACGTTTAATAGATGCACTGAAGAACAAAACCTCTGTGGTTTTGATTTTTTTAAAAGCATCTCTTAAAATTCTGTTAATATTGCTTCAGCTTTTGATGAGTGTGATTGGAAACGGCTGTGTCTAAACTGTTTCAACATCAAATGAATCGGTCTTGAAAATGAAAGATTTCTTTGTGTACAAATACAAGAACAGCAGCGTAGCCAGATGTAGATTTTGCAACGTTTTTGTTGAGTCATTACAATCTGGTCACAAAAAAGAGAATGCTTATTGTATAGTGTGATTGAAATGTAATTCCAACGCAGTCTTAGAGGGCAAATAGGTGTGAACTTTGAGACCTCATCAGTACAAGGTATTGAGCAAAGCAGACCCGCTACCAGAGCATTAATTTCTCCAGTTCTCACTGCTCATAGGGGCCTCATCACACTTCACCAGGACGCTAAGTTGTAAAAGGAATTTAGACACAACAGGGTGTGAAAATGCTGTAAACCCTTCTGAGTAGTGAATAGCATAAAATAGCTCTTAAAAACACTCAGAGGGGAGTGTTTTTAAAGACAGCAAATATTCCAAGGATGCAGTAAATGGTTATCATTTTCCTATACAACATTTGGGTATTATGCTCAATGTTGGATTTTAATATCTAACTTAAACAGATTTCCTTTCTGCTGCTAATGAAGATATCCTGGGTATTTTTGGAACATTTCTTTTTTCCTGTGTTGTTAAGCATCCATTTTGCTAGGTGAATGTCATAAATCTGCATGCAGTGTTACTCCTTCACCTGGGGATATTAGATGTAGAGAGTAGTGATAGTCGTGTGGCTAGTGGTAGTGTAACCATGTTGCTTTAAGAACCACCCTTTTCTGGGTAGGAAGGAGCCTGGCCAGCAATTTCAACAGAAATAGAGTACAGAACGGGCTTTGTGTGCAAGAAAGCATTTCTGATATACGAAGTAAATGTCAAAAATGCTAGATGTCAAAAGCCAGTTGTCAAAAGCTGGACAAGTTAATCTCTTACTCATGAGTACGTTTTAAGTGAACTCTACTCGGTTTATCAATAGTCATGTAAGATTAGCTTGTGTATACGTGATTATCAGGACTTACACTGGTTTACCATTGTGATATTAATTCAATTTACTTCAGTTATCCTAATGTCAGCAGCATGACTTAAAATCTTCCCCAGGGACAAAGATTGGACATAGTTAGCATATTATACAACTCTTTCCTGGAAGAAAAAGGCAAAAGTTGCACAAAGTTCATTTGATATATTACTATTACGATCTTTGGATATATAAAACCCTGTTTAAACAGCACGTGCTCTCCTTTTCTACTTCAATCACCACAAACTCGCATAGGAACAGTAGCTGCATAAATGAATCCTGTGCTTCCTGGAAATCAATAAACGTATGTGCATATGTGAATACATGGATGAAATGGAAATTTCAGGAGGTCAGGTACACGTTTGACCATTTGTATATATACACACATACATACATATGTCTATATATATCTTTGTGTATGTATGTACATATAAATATGTATTGGTGCATATCTGCATATATATGTCTGCAAGATGCACTAATAGCACTTCTTTTTAGAGCAAACATGCATACCTAGACTTACATTTATGTATGAGGATTTGAGCACTGAACGTCTACATTGAGAAATACATGAGTAATTCTATTTTTCTGTCTTTATATTTTTACAAATACACAGGTTTTTAGAAACTTTAAAATACAAGTTTTTAAAAACTTTAAAAATACACTATATAAACATGTCAAGGTGCCAGAGAGCTTTGACGCCAAAAGCGATATGCCAGAAAACATAAAGTTTTCAGAGAATTTTGCATCAGAAAATTTGATACAGGGTGAGTATCTTTAACTGCTTTTCAGGGGCCAGGGGAAGGAAAATTTCTGGCTCCGCAGGCTGGACGGGATGAGACAGTTACACCTTCGAAGAGCACAAACTCCACCTAGTGGTAGGTTCGATAGTGAAATTTTAGAAAACTAGCAAATTCTAAAGCACAACCTCAGTTGTAAAACAGGGCTGTTAAATCTAGAAGTAAAGATTTAAGTTGATACAGTTATCTTTGGGAAAGTAACAAAAACCAGAGAAAATTGTATTATAACTGTTTCTATGACTTCTTCCTACTCATCAGTTGATGAAAGCCTTTCGGTAATAAAACCCCCAGACATTTTTATCATAAGGATTTTGAACCTGTAAAAAACCCCCAAACACTTGAAATTAATACACATGTACATGTAACTTGTTTTATTTGTTTAATATCTTTTATTGCTGAGGAAAACATGTAAAAAGACATTTGAACAGAATAATTTGTTCCTGCTTCTTCTTAAGTGAAGTGTATGGACAAGATAAATATACAAGGCCCTGAAACTGCTTTGGTGTACATCAGTTTAGGATCCATTACATAAGTGTCTGTGGCAGTAGTTTTAAGGGTAATACCACTTCAAAGTAGTATTTTTCACTAAATTAGTTCACATTTTTTTAAAAAAGAAATTGTCCTTACAGTAACAATTTCTGTGACTGATCTCCCCGTAAAAAATAATTAAAGCTTCTTTAAGTTAATGAGGGCACTATTTACTTTATTTCTCCTTTTCTTTACTATTCACAAGAGTATCCAAGTAGAGCAGAAACCACACGTGCATTCAAGAAAACAAGACAAAATGCAAATATAACGCACACGGGTGGAAAAAAAATGGCTCATGTAAGGTTCATTGCAGAACTCAAGAGTAGCCCAAAGAGAAATAACAGAAACAAAAGGATCTTAATTAACTCTGGCAAAGGATGACCCAAGCATGCAGGTTTTTAGTATGATGCCTACTGTAGCACAGAGGAGGCCGCGTGAAAGAATCTGGGCACCTGCCATACTTACAGGGACAAAGTGTTCAGCTCAAACAACTTCTAGGTCAAAAGCAACTCCAGACACTTCCAACTGTATTATATAAAATTTAAGCACCTCTGAAAGAAGGGAAAACTGATAATTCAAAGGCAAAGTCTGGCCAATGGCATATTAAAATACATTCATATGCCTGCGAAATTACATTTTCCTAGGTTTCCTACAAAAATCATCTGTCCCTTGTAAAGTATTCTGAAAAGCACTGAGTTTAGAAAGAATTCTTTATTTTATATTTATGCTACAGCTTGTGTATATTCATAAAAACGAAGCATATTTTAGTATGCTTACTTTTTAGTTTGGGGGCAAACACAGACTCTGGATCAGATTCATCGTGACAAGCGTATTTCTGATACATCTGGACTAAATTTTCAGGAATCAAATTTATTTAGAGGGAATGATGGTAATTAGAATAGAGAGTTTGTTACTTCTGCTTCTTGGACTACTTAAAACCCCAAACATTCTGCTCATCTATACCAGTAATGGGATTCAGTACTCCCGCTGCTCAGTTTCCAGCTAACAAAACGCTAGGCTGCCAGAGAAAAACATGAATATTTAGCCCATAATGATCTATTTGCATACCAATGTGTTCCATAGTAACTGCAGTTACCTTATTTTCCTGTAAGAAAAGCTTCACCAGAGACTCCTTAAGGTATGGACGTTCAAAGAATATAGGGTTAGAGTCCAACTGAGACAGCAGTGAAGATGTCCAGTTTTTACCAGGACTGTTTCTGTGGGGAGAGAGTCCCATCAGCTTACGCCGATTTCAGCAGGAGTGAAAGTGTTCAGCATCTCTCAGAAATAAAAGGTTTCTCCAAGGCCCACTTTGGCAAGACTCTTCCTTATACACTTACGCTCCTCTCAGGTACCGTTTCCAATAGAACTGCTGCCATATATGAAATTAGGCACATACTTAAGTAACTTCCTCAATAATGGCCTACGCGTTAACTTGAAAGTTTTATTGCTGTTTTCCCGAGCCAAAACAGAAAGATGCATATGTATTTCTAGGTAAATTGAGTACCCTCTTTAAAAAGTGAGCTTCAGTATTCTTACCTAGTTTGTTAAACCAAATAATATCTTACATCAAATAACCATAACTTTGCAAGAATATCATACTGAAAGCGGTACTCTGTAGACTGAAAGAGAATAAAATCATTTAGCAAAAACCATGAAATGCCTGTATTCAACTTTTCACATAAAAAAATATATTTTGTTTTACAACACTAACAGTTAAGGCCCCAGAACTCCAGCAAGATGCTGATAAGCATACCAATTGCAACTATTAAAATTACCAATAAATATCAGGAAAATGGTCTGCATGTTTAAAATCACAGCAATCGAATCAATCCAAAAAAGCAACCATGAACATCTCTAGTGAGTCATAACTGTTTTCAAGTAAAAATCGCACTATGTGCTTTAAGACTGTCACATTCTTATATCCCATAACAGTGTTACAGTAATATACAAGTAGAAGATTTCATCCTTCTGTCCTGGTTAGTCACAGTTTCCCTGGAATTCTCCAACGTACGATTCTGGTTTTCATCTTTACTGTCCTCACCAGATACATCTTCCTTTTCTTTTTCTTGTTCACTCTGTAATGGCTTTCCAGATCTATCTTCGTTTCCGCTACATACATTCTTCTGGCTTGTCAGTGGCTTTCGCTTAAATAGGGAAAACTGAAGTAAAAAACAGATATAATATGCACAGAACAGTTAGCTGTGAAATTCAAGGTTAAAAAAAAACCACAAAGCCTTTTATATATACCAAGGTCAATTAAGGTTGCAAATCTCTCTTCGGTAAAATAAATCATTTTTCAAAACAAAAGACTATTTTAAAAACGTTAATGAAGAACATTCTGCTGCAATATTTGAAATGTGTCAAAATAGCACAAATGAATCAGAGAAGTTAAAAAGATAGCATTTTGTCAGATTACACGCTGTACAGTTTGTACAAAACACTGCAAGTGGTACAAAAATATCTGCATTTCTTTCAAACAAGAGTTTGAGGCAAGGTCCAAAAATACAGGCTCGGATCTGCAAAGCCCCAGAGCAGTAAGTGCTTAATATGCTTCATTATAAACATGTGTGTAGTCCCATTACAGTTAATGACAATGTGTTCTTATGTCAGTGAGACTACACACGTGCTTGAAGTTAATTGGCGCTTAAGGTTTTTGTTCAACAGGAAATACAGCAGCCAGCCTCTGCAGAAGCATTTGGGTCCTAAACCTGTAAGAAATTCCACATAAAGTACTCCTCAACATGCAGATAGATATAGATATAGATACAGATATAGATATAGATATACACATATATAAAAAAAATACACTCTTTAAATCAGTGCATGTTGGAAATAGATAGAAGGTCAACTAGCTCAGCTGCTGCTTTCAGAGAGAAATATGGTGGGAAATATTTTTAGATAACTTCTCATAGGGATCAAGTCCTAAGTTTTCACCTCACCAAAATCCGATGTGATTAACAACCTGTCTTTTATGGGCATGCTATAAATGAACAAGTGATAACGGGCTTTACCTCTTTTCTACTGACAGAAGTACTATGATTTATTTTAATAGGGCAATTACTTGGGCAATTTTAAGTTATTTTGTCACAAAATAAAATCAAATCTTAAACAGCAAGAACAGGTTGCTCAGCAGCTTAATTGCTCATGCAGATCAGGTAAGTTGGGGTATTTGCTTCAGCTTGGTAACTGCCCACTGCCTTCTTGGTCACTAGTAAAACTACAAGGAAAAATCAGGCCCCGTACCTTTTTTCTCCCAGTGGTTCCTCCAGTTATTTGGTCATCCGTGTTCTCTGAAGAACTGTTCACAGTGTGATTGTCAGTGCTTTCTTTCTCTACAGTAATATAAACCTTTATATTAACTTCCTTCTGATTCTTGCAAATTAAAAGGAGAAAAAACTGTGCTTCAAGTTATTTTGGAAGTAAAAGTCACTAAATAAAATGTGGATCTCAAAAAAAGCAATCAGAACATTCCGTTCAGTTTGATGCCCAGCCTGACAAGAATGTTTATGTTTTTTTAACCTCTCTATACAATGCCCTTATATTATTCTCCAGGCGCTTGATTTTCAAGAACAGAACACTTACGTCAGTGATATTATATAAAAAGTTTTGACTTGACACTCATAGTTTCCTCTTGGTGACAGAAGACAATGTCTTGCACGCTGATTTTGAAAGTATATTCTAATTTGGAAAAGCTGACTTTTAGGGCAGGAGTTATGGTTCAGCATGAATTTTATTCCATAGAAACAATTCTGGGAAAGGAAAAACTTTCCATCTCAGTTGATGTTCCTGTGTTTAAATTTTCCTATACTCCCTGTGTGAATGATATAAATTTAGAACTTAATATCAAAACTTCCAGATCACTGTGTGATGGAAAAATATTTAAGCATCCATTCTGGACAAGCTATTTCCATTATAATGTTGAAAATAAATGGCATAGCTTCTTCATTATTAAGACGGTGGTCTTTTTTTTTATACCACATTTGTTATTTTCTTTCAAAAGAACAATTTTAGGTTATTCCAGAATTTCTAAAATAAAAAAAGTATTTTTGACTTGTTTTGCACGTAGGGCACAACTTCACACTTCCCAGGTTTTGTAAAGGAATATACAGTTCACTCAAACTGTCATCAAAACTACAAGCAACATCTAGGCTTACATCTTCAGCATCTCTGAACAGTGTTCAGTAATTACCACATTTCACCTAAAATTTGTGAATTCGTTTGTGAACGTAATGAAGAAATGTCAGTTGACAGAGATGAGAAAGACTTTTGAGAAGCTTCTGTTGAAGAAACACAGCACCTAAAGAAGTTGCTTGAAAGATAATACAATTACCATAACTTTGTCACTGCAGAACTAGAACTGCTCTTAGCAAGTAAGATATAGTCCTGCTACGAGAAAGTCCTTCTCATGGACTTCCTCCAATATATAACTGGGAAAAGTATTTTTTTCTTTCCAGTCATTAACAATTAGTAATGGGCGTCTGCCTCTCAAATTTCATCACCTCTCAAGAACTGCTTTACCAGCTACTGACAATAACTGCCTTGTTTAGTATTTTTATAATAAGAGATTGTTTAGAAAAGTTTTATCTTGAAATGTTGGGGGTTTTTTTGAATGTCTGTAATGGTCCATTTCTTAGGAATTGTATTCTTACCCTGCTGAATGATGGTCTCTTTCTGAGCAGTCTCTTCTGTCTATAGAGAGACAAAACAATGAAATCTCTACATTCAAACTCGTTTAAAAATAAAATTTCTAACTATTAACACCTACGTATTTCTTCCTCCCTCTACCAAAACCACCCCACACAACTTTGCATTTCCAAGATAGCTACACATATATTCAAACTAATGTAAGTTGTAGAACCAAATTCATTCAGAAACCAATAACTTAATAGGAGTAAATGCTTTTACCTCTACAGTTTCCACACTGCTCTTCTCTCCCTCGTGTGTTTTACTATGTTCCTCTTTTTCATATTTTTCCTCTGTTTCCTCTTCTTTCTCTGTTCCTTCCCCTCCTCCTGCTTCATCTCCTTCTGCTTCTTTTTCTTCTTCTTCATCATCCTCCTCCTCCTCTTCCTCCTCCTCCTCCTCCTCCTCCTCCTCTTCCTCCTCCTCCCCATCATCTGTCTCTTCATGTCCAGACAAGTTTTGATCCTTTGACAAAATGGCCAAAACGTAACTTTGAAACTCATGCTACACAATGATATCATGGTTCTCATCCTACACCAGCTAATCATACATCATAATTTGACTGAGAACAAGAAAACTCAAAATAAAATGTTCCAAGGAGTAGACAGAATAAGGACACAGACAAGAGCCCTCCTTTAAGCTTTGCTAATTTCAACAGATTTTAAAAAAACAGACCTCTAGTGAACATTAGGAGTGCAGCTGACTTTTATGTTTGCTAACATGTGTCTCCTTAACGGAAAAACAATGCAAACAAAGTTGGTTTTGGAAACAAAATACTTATTTTAAACACAAGCAGTAGCAATTCCAACACCAAAAAAAATCATTAAAATCTACTCAACAAGAAAATTAGTAAAACAATACCACATACAATGTTCTCATTCATCTGAGTCAATATAGACACTATAATTTGAAGTTGTGTTGGTTTCAGCCAAGGTTAAAACTTCAATATAGTAAAATAAAATAGCCAGGGGTATTATAAAATAAACTTTATTTCAAGTGCAAATGTTTTTATAAAAATGTGTAGAAAAAAGAACCAATTATATCCTTATTACTCCATTCAATCAGATGGCCATTACTATGCCATTTCTGTATTTGTGACATCATAAAATACAGTATTTTGAACAGAAACATTCTCCTTCCCATTGCAGAAATATAAGGGCCTAAACCAAGTGCAAGATTGACTTCCGATGTCAAACCAAGTGAACACTTATCATTGCATTACCATGTACTATTACATCTTTGCATTCCGATGCTTCTACGATTGATGAAAATACAGGTACTGAACCAGTACTTCATGTTAAAGAAACCTGAACAACAAAACACTTCTGTTCCACTGTGGCCGAGGGGGTCGTGATGGGAACTGGTGCGACCAATCTGCATGCTCTTTTGAAAGCGTGTTAGAGGAATGGGTCTTATTCTGAACACCTTCATATACACAGGTCCAAATGCTGTCTCCTATCTTTTGACAGTGTTTTCCTTACTCCCTCTTACTTTTTTGAATTTGTGCTTCTTGTGTCCGTAATGAGTCCATAATGTGTCCTCATGCTCATCAGAAGGTAACTTGCTGGTCAGGAGGAGACCATTAGCTAATGTTTCTAGAGGCTGGAACACAAGGCTGCTTAGCCAAGAATGTTAGAGGTACGGAAAAGCTTAGTAGGGTAGTTCTTTCCCGGCCTGTACTACTCTGGGAGAATTAACTGTGTAGCAAGGTATTTTTGGACCTTACCTAGAAGCTTTCTACTCCTTTAAGCACAACCGCACACTTGGAATTAAGAATCACAACGATACCATGGATATTCCGCTTGCACCACTTCCATCGTTCTCTTTTGCCCCATTGTCCACAGGCTTGTCTGGTGCCCTTTGCAGCTTCAAAGACCACATTTGTTAACTTTTTAAAAAGCCTCGCTGTGCATACCAGCATGTCCAGCAGAGTTGCTGGGAGTTCTCCACAGTGCAGCATGCATCTGTGCAGCACGTGCCGTGTTCCGAGAACCACTGTGAAACGGGCCAGTGGCACAGATGAATCCCGCACAGAGCTTTGGATACACGTTAACCCCACGCTGATGCTACAGAGAACAACTGGGAAACCAAGGGCACCCTGGTAGTACGTTATGTTGCCAGTTACTTATTCCAGCTCTGGAAATGTTAAGAATGAAATAAAAGCAGAAATCAGCATGTATTGGCAGAAAGTCCCGTTTGTAGCACAGCACAACAGTGACCCAAATAACCGGCAATTTGCAGCAGATGAACACTTCAGCTCACGTGACTGAGAGAACGACCTTCATCTGACAGATATCTTCCAGTATTTCCTTAACTGAAGCTTCTTCCAGTCACCTTCCCCGTCTGGCTCTGTAGCTCTGAATGTCGCTGCAAACAGTGAAAAAGGCAACCTGCTTTCAACTCCTCACAAAAGAAACCTAAGCGCAAAATATTTTGGCGAGATCATTTCTTCTCACAGAGCAATCAGACCAAGGAGCAGTGCCGGCGCACACGAGGCTGTTCGGGGTAGAGCAGACCATTTCGTATTACCGCCTGGCCGTGTGCCCGGCCACACTCTCGGGCAGGTCCCCGGCACAAAGATTCCCAGTGGCGATCCCACTGTCACGTCATGGGGGCTCCGCACTGTGGGAAGTCACTCTGAGAACAAGCCCAACCACTGTAAGAACCCCGTCTCCTGGCATTTCCAGCTGGTAGGAGGAAAATGACAGCAGGTTTCAGAAGGGTGTGATCGGTTTTTGGAAAAGCTCTTGACTGTTGTTTTTTTTTTCTTTTAGTGAGAAGATTGATTATGAAGCTAAACATGACAAACTCTTTACAAACTTGACTCTTATGTAATATATTGCAGCATCTATGCTGGAAAGCAAGAGCTAATAATTCTTCCACCTTTCCAGGAGCCGAGCAAAGACTGCTTCTTACATATCAGTATATCTGAGGAATAATGCACATTAAAAACTGAAAATGTTGTCACCTAAACTCCTTTGGAAGTGGTGTTATTTATCACTGGTATAGCTTATCTGTAGACTTGAATAGTACCACTATGGGTACAGTGCAACACACTGTACAGAAATGTTTACAGATAACACGTGCACAGGATTTTGTCTTTGTAAAAAATGTAAAAAAAGCCTCCACTGGCTAAAAGACATGCACTCAGTCTTCAGAGGAGTATCAGATTGACATGGAATTACTTAGGTATCTGTGAGAAAGCCAGAATTTTCTATTTTTGGTTCCTTCAAAATTAAAAGTCTTCGCAGATGTTTAGCACAGTTATGGCCTAGCCATTTTACACTGGAAGAAATTTAAGATTAGTAGGGCATGTATGCGCTATGTAACATGCATCTACAAAACACAGCAAAATGCATAGAGACAGCTAAATGTAAAAGAAGAGTTTAGTCCTGCTTTGAACTACTGAAAATGTTTATCCCACTTTATAAGCACATGCAAGTATCTCTAGCTCTGCTGATATGGAGATACTGGTCAAGCAGTTAACAAGAAGAATACTGATGTTCCATATCGTGTGAGCAATAAAAGTAGTTAGGATTTGAGTTCTGAAGGAGGGACTTCTCCTAACTACATAGTAAAGAATCATGGCATATTCACATGAAAATCAGTCCCAAAGTTGAACTGATATGAAAAAAAGCTCTTCTTCCAATCCTCACCTTTTCAGTTACAAAACCCAATCTCAGAAATGACCTATACTTCTAGCCTCATCTCTAGGCACCCTTGATCTCCAGCTTTCTACCCACTGACAACTGTTTTCCTCCTCATCTCATTATTCAAAACATTATTTAAGAAATCCAAAGCTTATTTTCATTCAAAACAATTTATCCTGCACAGATAATAAGGTGTCTAATGAGGAACAGCACTCTTCAATTCTCATTATGCTGGCAGCTAAATCTACTGAAAGTAACCAAGAAAACCAGAACTCACTGTTTATAAATACTTCCCAGAAGCAGAGTCTACAGCTAAATTAAAAAAGGAAGAACACTTTCTTTGTAAATTTTGTGAAAATCCATCAGAACTAAATGCTCCAAATGGTTAGGAAAGTTGTCCCAGAATAACGTTTAAGAAGACCTTTTTTTGGCTTCTTTATAGAGCCAGCATTGATCAGTGGGACTTAGAAAAGCATTATTCTAAGACTAAACCAACATTTTAACAAAGCACAATTTGCCTATCATGTGGTAAGCAGAATCAGGTGGACACATACGCAGCATACTCAAATAAAAAAAGCAGAGCACAATTAGTGTGGTATCATCCATACCAGCATAACTATAGTATTTCAGAAACTGTACACCAAGATCCTACTGTAGCCTCATAGAACTTGGAAGGCTTAGGTACAAGTCCGATGCCTACAAAACTCACTGCTCTTTTACAGCTGCATAATGGCTGAACTTCTACTGTGCTGCTCCACAGGTTCTGCTTACAGTGAACTTACGTATCAGGTTTGGATTCTATCATAAAGATGACGTTTCCTATTAGCCTAAACAAAGATATCTAAATGCAGGAGTCTACAAGGGATGGAATCTAAGCTGCCATTATTGTTAACAGAGATCGTTGGTGGAATTCCTTTGATAAGCGCCACTCATCCTTGGAATCTGAGACATCCTTACATGGGCCTTACGGAGACCTGCATCATTCTGGGTCCCCTACGCACAGCCATGTAGAATATCCCACAACACCTAAAATCACACTAGATGTGTGTGTTTGGGCAACTGCACCATGCTCCTCCTCAAAAAATCACTGGAGCTGAGAGACACTCATTTCACCCCAAAGACGACACCTACTGTTGTTAAACTAAACAGCTTCCCAGACTGACCAGATTTCTGTTTGCTGTATTTGCAGCTTGGCACAGGTATCTCTGGCTGTCACCTTATCTGTTCAACTTCTAAAATAACCTATTTTGAATAATAACTCTGATAGCACAGTTTTATTACTGTGGAAGTCCATTTGCCCATCTATAGGCATGTTTTGGAGAGTTTTTACCAATGGCAGTGGAGAGATGAGAATGTCATATTACACATACTCTTTTTACTTTAAAAGATTAATCATCTGGCTATTAAAAATAATCTCTGAAGAATATGAAGCTACTAATTAAAATAATACTAATACTAATTAAATATATATATGTATATATGTATTATACACATATTATACATACATATTATATTATGCGATGTTATATGTATATATTATATATGTATAATCTCTTCATTATTCTCTTTCATTATGCTTTAGGAGGTTTATTTTCTTATTCTACTTTAAATTCTCTATTCTTAGAAAGGTAATGCTCTAAGAATAACTTCAATAGTTTCACCTCTGAAGTTGACACAAAGAAGCTGACTTGGCCAAGGTCACACACGGAAAGTCAAAAGTAGTAAAGAACATACAAGTGAAATATTTGAAATTGTTTTCAGTTAAGCCTGAGGTGCCAGTTTCTTCAAAGTCAAGAACATGGTCAGTCCTATGAAACAACCTTAAACGTTTTGTACCTCTAGTATAATAAGTCAGTACAGCAGAACATCCGTCTTGGAAAAGATGACCTTGCAGACTTAAAAGACTATAATGTATAATGGTTTTGTTCGCTTCATTTTTTTGCATGCATTTACACTAGCTTTCCTATAAGCCTAGACCTTCATAACAAGATATTCTTAAGGATACACTTCCTATATCCAAGCTTTAGGGGACAAATGACCTTACTGTCTTACGGTTTTGGCAAAAGTATCTCTCCAGTGGGTGTAACTCTGTGAGTATAACCGTCTTCTGCTAAAATGGCTGCAGCTGTCTTCTCTTTGGCAGATTAATACAGAATAAAGACATTTCTTTTCTGAATGCTCTATAAAAATGTGGCCTGACATCTACAGGAGAGAGGGGGGAAAAAATTCATTCTGCTCCATGCCGTTGTGTCACCTTAGTGTCATGCTCTAGCTGAAAGACAGTCTCACTGAAGACGGCACACATGGCTCATGGTAGACCTTGCTCAAATGACAGCTGCAACCAAGGTCTCTCCATATTGCCTTAACTGTTTTGTTTGGTTGTGGATCCCTCCTGCATACTTTGTGGAAACTGAGCTCTGGCAGACGGGCTGTTCATCACCATCATTTCAGAAGGGAAGGCTTATGGTATCTTTCCAAGCCTTCTCAATGAGAAGTCAAAATATTTTATGTTTGCCACCACCATTCTATGTTTCTAGGAAATAAAATCTCAAAACCACTGATGAGACAAATTTAGTTGCAGATCTTTTAAAAATCTGGTGAAAACTCAGTAATGAAGAGAAATCTGTAATTACTATGTGTCCCACTCAGAAATGGAAAGTTCTGGGAAACTCCGGTTTACAGAAAAGATATTTCTGTTTCTAGTTGCCCTGGAAACTGTTAAAAATCCACAGTGAAGACTACTAAAGAGAGCTGAGAATGAGGTAGTTAGTTACTTGCTCTTCCTTGGTGTTGTTCTGCCAAACAGCAGCAAACCAGCAACTCCTTAACCATTTACGTTTTTAACCATTTAAGGAACAGACTTCTCCCATTACCTGTCCAGTCCATTACCCTTAGATGCCCAAAAGCATGCCATGGTTCTCCTACGTGCCTCCACAGAAACTGCATGGAATACATGCCTAGTCGCAGTTTCACCATGAAGTGGAAGACTCTTAGTAAATGGGTATCAGGTCTAATGAGGCTGGTCAATGGGCATAATGCTGCCGTATGGGACTGAACAATGCTCCCTTTTTAGATCACTGGTAAAGACAACTACAAAATACATTTCTACGGACCATCCTTTTTTTGACACAGGACTGAAGAGGACTAAGTAGAGGAATCATATCCCTCACTAGCTATCATTTTGCTCTCCAAAATACTAGTGCATATCTGTCACTCCTGAATTGTCCATGCTGGGAAAATGCACTGTGTTAATATTTTTCTAAAACAGCATTTAAAGTAACAATATTAACCATGATTTTACATGCAGAGGAGAGGGGGAAAAAAAAAAGCTGTTTACCCTTTGTGGCTTGGAGATGTACAGATGGGTAGGCATGTAATATTTTGTTGATACTGATCTTATCACAATGTCATCTGATGTGAAGTGACGAGAAATACCACCTGACAAAACTCTTAGTAAAGCCAAGATACATACCTTGTAGTTTCTTACTTCGCAGTTACAGTGAAAGCTTAATGTCTTAAAATCCACGTAGTGCTAGCCATTTGTCATCAAGAATTTGCTCTGTGCTTTCATTGTGTAGCTATTAATATAGAAAAGTTTTTAGCTCAGCTACTCTAAACCTTAGAGAAGTATCTTTCACTTTAATGATTACTAAAGAAAGAGCTGTCCAGTTTGATGACTGACAAAATTCAAAGACGCAAGTACTCAAATAGGAGTACTCAAATGAGAGGTTTAACAGCTTATTCTTTCAATTACAAGCAGTAAGGCAGTCAACAAGCCCAAATAGACTTTCCTTATATATTGTGATGGAGACAAACAGAAGAACTCGGCTGAATCCACCTCAAAGTATTTTCAGTAAAAAGCTGAGCCTGTCGCCATAACTTGTGTAAAAGTTAACATCCCGACTCCCACTAAGTTATACTGGCTTCCTAATTGTACAATTCAATCTCAAGAGCACTTGACACGGATTACCTGATACTTATAACAGTCTCTTAATGCTTCTGTCACGTAAGTATCCTGGAATACTAATGCAATGATGAACTCAGAATTTCAGGCACACTGTGCCAACAGTGAAACAATTGCAAATCATTTTTATGTCGGGCATGAGTTTCCATTGCTACATGTCAAGCAAATACCGAGCTTTAAAGATAGTTATGCCTTCTTGTAAGTACGATGGGAGAAAATGCTTCAAACTAGTAGATGCCCACATAATGAAGCGCTGACTACCTTGAATATGTGATGGCTAATTACCACAATAGCACTTGTGATGCTTCAATTGCATCCTCCAACAGGATGGTGTCACTCAGAAAAATGCAATAAAATAATGAATGCATAGCTGTAAATAACGTTATTAGAAACTGATTGAGCAGACTCATTTTTCATTGTTGTTCTCCTAAGTCCTTTTCTGCCAATACTTTGCTAGGCAATGTATTTCATTTCCTAAAAGGCAAACACAAGGACGTAGAAGTTTCCACAGATCTGTGCCCTTCTGTCGCAGGCTGGCAGTGCACATACTTTGCATTAAGTGAATTAATAATATTAATCATGACTTTAGGTGTCATTCTGAGATAGTACACTGACATTTATTACACAGCAGTAGACAGTCCTTTTTTTGATGGCATTATCTCAAAGATTATTTCAGTTGGCTTTGGTGTAATTATTCTGTGGCTTACCAGCTTGCTGCTGTACGTGTACCTGGAGAAAGACACAGCTCTGCATTCTTGTTTGAGTAAAAATAACTACTTAACAGTGTATAAAATTCTACTGTAAAACTACATTCTAAAAAAGACATTATTTGTACTTTCAGGTTTGTTTTAGATCTAGACTATTCACTACAAAACTGATTTAAGTAATCTCATCTAAAAGATTCTCTTTCTCCAGCAATTCAGAACAAATTTTTATTATTTATTCCCCAAGATAAATCAACATCCAAAATAGCTCAGATGTACTACAGCTTTCATATGCAAAACTGTTATCTTCTCAAAAAAGTTTGCTCTCTTTGGAGAAAAAATAAATAATACCAATTTCCAGGGCAAAAGGAAAAAAAAAACCCTCTATAGAACTGGAAAGAATTTTTAAGGTGCTTTGTGAAGAATCATAAAACAAGCTAGAGACTGTTTACATCAAGTATAATCTCTTATGAGCTATTCTACATAGCAACATAAATACCCTTTAATATTCAGTCACTTGGAAATAGCATACCAAAATAACTCCTGGGTACTTAGGCAAAACAGATGAAATATAATGTGCAGCTCCAAATTAGAATATGTTGATGTTATCTCAAAAACTTAAGTGTGTCTCTGGAAGATATTATGCTGCATAAAATGAATTCTTAATGCTAACAGACACAGAGAAAATCTAACTTGGGAATATTAGCCCGCACTTGGAGGCAGTTTGTGCATTTTTTCCAAATTCTTATAGAAAAAAGTTTCAGTGTCTGGAGTTTGTCATGCAGCTCCCACGTATTTGCAAATGAATGAGGACAGTCACTGCTTTCTGCTTTTATTGTGCCACAGAGCTTAGAGTACTTGCGTGTCTCCAAAATCCTGGGCTTTTCGTCGAAACCCTGCCTTAATCACGCTCATTATTATTCAGTGCTTAGATAAAACTATGGGCAAAGACAAATTTTCACCAATAACACAACAGCAGGCAGGAAGGTTCTTCAAGATTCTCTGTTCTCCGTACACTGCTGACAGGGATGCCCCACGAGTTTCTGCTGAAATCTTCACAGCCTGCAAGACTGGGTCTCTCAGGGGAGATCCCCCATTTCAAAATACTTTGATTTTATATCAAAGGGGCAATTCCTGTACAGCCATCACTAATCTTTAAACCCATTCTCATCTTGTACGAGTAGACTTTTCAAGGCACCCCCAGCTCAGTAACAAAAAGTCCAGCAGCTTCCCCATCTGACTGCTCTCCGTGTCATGCTGGCACTTGGGAAAGTTCCACCCCAGCTATTGGAAAGCCGGCTTTACAGCACTTCATTCTGTACCCTTGATACAGGACACATTCAGGTTTGCTTTCTTCTTTTTCTCCTCAGAGACGACAATGGAGTGCTTAGTAAAAGAGATTAAATTTTGCAGCAGTTCTGCTGCTGTGTTTCTAATTATGAGCGTCGTTTTGTGCCTTGGCTAGATGCTGGTTCAAATGAGAGGAAGTATTTTAAACTTCCTGTAAGAAAACCAGCCCCTGCCAGGGTGGCTCACAATCCCAAACTCCTATTAGATTGGTCATTATTGGTGACTTTCCAGTTGAACAGCACAGCGCAGGCTCTTTTATTATCACTGGTACGCAGGGAGTGGGAAATATTACTTGTCCATACTACTGTGATCTATATCCGTACAGGTATAGGTGCAGATAAAGGCTTTGTTTAATATAAAATTCTGCTTAGAGCTACCTTTATTTAGCTCTCTCTCACGCTCTCAATATGAAACTACAAATACTTTACATTTCAAGCAAACCACAAATGCAACTGCGTGTGAAAGGTGGGGTACTCATGACAAATTATAAAGCTCTAAACACGTAATGTCGAACCTGGGACATTCCAGCAGACCGCCCTTCAGCCCACCTCCACAGAAAAAGTCACGTCTGGTTTTTCAATGCTGGGATATTTATGAAAGCCAGAATGGTAAATACCTTTACATTTGACATTTCAAGGCACTGATAATAAATATTTTCATAACTAAGTATGTTTTTTGAGATAACGGTATTAATATTTGTTTAAATTATTATAGCATGAGGTTGCCAAGCAAAGAAGCAATGGGCACTATCACAAATCCTCAAAAAGGACAGTGATTAAGTGTACTTGCATTTTCTTTTGGCAATAGAAAAATAAAGCCTCTCTAGCTCTCAGCACTGCAATTTTCTGATGCCAAAGCTATCTCTCCAAAATCCTTTCAATATGCAAAAGCTAACCTCTCCTCTCTCCATTAAAACATATGAAAAAGTGTATAAAAATATTACAACTCAGTGAGTGACTTCAGATCACGAACACCCTCAGAACTTCACTGAGGACAAAACCATAGATTTCCCATTTGTGCAAGCAAAATATTTGCTCAGTTGCTCACAGAATGCCACAGTACTAAACACGGTCATTTATTTGAATTGCACATTCAGAAATTAATTGAGAATTTGCCCTTTTATATTTACTTTGTCCTTTTTTGCCTTTTTACAGATCTGACAACATTCTTTTGTCTGAAGATCCTGTTATTTCTGAGCTTGACTCTGCTTCCCATAATATTCATGATAAAATTAAAGATGCTACACAGAAGTTCAGGTGAGTTCACTGTTCCTAAATCCAGGCTATGTGCAGTAAGAAAAAACTCAGATTGCCTTAAAAAAGATACTCTGCCTTTAATCACTCTCCTTTTTTTTAGAGTATTTAACAATACTTTTGTTAAATTACTAGACTCACACCACAAATTCCATTAATAAAAATAAAAGACTTCGATATCCTGAGAAGTAAGATCTAGAAGGTAGTGTCCTCTTTGGAGACAGTAATTAAAATTTATCTAAAAAGGCAGCTAAAGCTAAGAAAAGCTAGGGGGAAGAAAGCTAAAAGCAATGGAAACAAAACCTAAATGTCCTTTTCTGCATAATTTCTAAAGTCCCCATTTTAAAGAATAACCATGTACCTATCCAGATAAGACACGAGAACACAAACAGTGAATGAAAACCAGACGTTTTCTGTAGTTTGGAGAAAGAGATTTTTGTTATTCAGCACCAAATATGCAAAGACAACTATTATCTGAATAAATAGTTTGATATTTTCAGATATAATGGAAAAATTTACCTGCTGAAATTTTGCAGGCATAGGAGTTGTGCTACAGCATATTGAAAAATAATCTAAAGTGCCCTCATCTCTAACAGGAGCTGTGTGGCAAGAGCAGACTTGCCCTCTGCCCCCCAAAAATGGGATATGTGCTTGTAATTCATGCCTGCTATAAAGGGCAGTAGTGCATATGTAATTATACACTGTGAATGTGTATGTGAGAGTGTGTAGGGGGAATTAAAACTGCTGAGATTAGCTGCAGAAAGGTGCTTAGAAATTTTCGGGTGCTTAGAAATTTGCAGGTGCTTATTAACATTTTACAGATGTCTAGTGGTGGTGTTAACTGCTGTATTGCTGCTTTTGATCTTGAATGTGTAGTTGGTTGATTGCTAGTTAACTGTTATTAATAAATCAATAAACCACTTCAATCTTGATTTGATTTAAACCACGTAGCTGAACAGTTTTTTTATGTTACAATCATAAAGGAATAAATCACGAAGAGGAAATAAATGCTCTTTTTTCTAATACAAGAATACAGAGACATCAAATGGAGGTACCAAAAGACAGATTCAAGGGAAAAAAAAAAAAGGAGTTACTTCTTCAAACAATGTGTAAAGTAATCTAAGAATTGTTTGTCAGAACATGTACTGGATGCTATACAAGTTAAAAACTGATTGAAAGAAATTCATAGAAGAAAAATGGCTATTAAATATAATAGATACATCTGCTGAATCACAAATTGTTGAATATACTGAATATATTTGGTATTCTAAATGACTACGCAGGAGAAGTAACACTGCATGTTTGCTCTGTTCTTGTATTTTTTGCCAGGCGTTCACCAGTAGCCACTGGTAGAAAAAAGATATTGGACTAGATAGACCTTTGGTCCAAGCACTTGGGTGTTGTTTTCTCTCTCCATTGCAGGATTTTTTTTCTCTACTAAAAACTAGTTCAGGAGTGCTTCTGCCATGTTGCTTAAGTACTGCACATAAATCTTTTTGTATCCCATAATAAATACCAAGAACATACTGAATTTCCACAAAACCACAAGTACCAAACTTTATAAACCAGTATGAGTCAAACTAAATAAAATTCCACTCGTTATGCTAATGGAGCTCCAAAGTCCCCCCAAAGCCCAGAAACACTGGCAGAGTGTCCAATTTATGTAATGATTCTGTGGAAAACCCTTAGAAGTGCTGGAGTACTGCTCTGCTTTTCTCCTACCACAGGAATGATTCACAAAACAATATAAAATCAGTTCTCAATTCAATGAATTTTCATCCAGACAAAACAAAGAAGAGGAGATGCCCATGACTTGGCTTCCCTTACTCTCCTGGGAAGCTTTATGCTACCAATGCATGTTAAGAGAGGAACAACAAATGGTACCCATTTGCCAAAGGATTTAGATTAAAATCTACAGCCAAACAGTAAATGAAGACCCATTCCTATGTGGAATTGCAAATCACTTGCTTCAAAGTGCTCTCACTTTTTCCCCCCCTCTCTCTAGCAAATATTTTTTCATAAGAAATACAGATTTTTTTTCACAGCACAGTTTTCTTCCAAAGCTGAATTTCAGAATCACAAATAAGTAGATGCCATATCCAAGAAACGCAGATTTAGGCCTATAAAAATACTTTTCAATATTACTCTAAGTTTAATCACAGTAACATCCTAATCTTTCCTAAAAAAGATAAAATGACACAGCTTAGCTCCACTTAGGTTCAAAAGCAAATGTCTTCACAGCAGTTCCGTGACAACACAGCACTCCGCGAAATAACCAAGGACTCCATTGTTAGAGAGAACTGTTTTCTCGGGAAGTGTATTTAACTGTTAAAATATTCCACTCTGCCAGAATATGAGGATACTTACCCTTTTCCAAAGACTTACACATGCTCATGTCATGACAATGTACTCCAGAAAATCCCAAAGCTTGAAACAAATTTCACAGGGACAAAATACAGTCACTGGACTAACTTTTTGGGCATATGGCATGGGACTGAAATTGGCCTTACCTTCAAATGCTGTATGTGGAAGGGGTGACTAAGGCAGGAAGGATTGAACTGGACTAGGATCTACTAGCAAACTATTAATCTACCACAGCCTTTTCAGACAATAAATCCTGGAGACATTGTGTCAAAGATAGTTTAATTCCAGTTTTTTACAAAACAACATTTAAAATGTTTCTTAATCTCAACATGAGTATTGATTTCATTAACATTTCTATTGAATGACATTTACTGATTTTGATTCCTTTCTTGTCCTGTCCTCATTTTCAAATAGGATTTAAATGTCTATTTTTCTAGAGAATGTCAATGCTGAGGTCTGTTCTCAAAAATTTCTCAGACCACCCACAGTATTTAAGTAATGATGCTATATGACAAGTCCCTATCCCTTCTTTTGCCAGTTTGACCACTAATAGTTGATACAGAAATGCAGCATCTTAGAAAGTCACAAATATAATTTGCAAGATTTGTTTGTGTATTTTAAGGAAACTCCAGATGTATTGACATACTATGTCTTTTCCCAAAAGAATTCAGACTTTCATGCCCTTTTCTCTACTATTCCATCTGGCTTCTTGGTTTATTACATCATCCTCTTTTTGGAGATCACAGATGTGATTTTTAGGAGGGAAAACCACAAATCTCCTCCTCTTATGAGGAGAAGCTTAGGCTCTTATCCTGAAAACAAATACACATTTCACACTGCAACAAAGTATATTCCCCTCCTTGAGGACCTTAGAGTTAGATGACTAATGTAATTTAGTCTTTTGCAGGCAGATATTGAATCTTTTGTTTATTGCACAGTATACACAAGTAAATAATGTTTTATAGGTGTGCATTTTCAAATTATTAGTTATGTCTTATCACCAAATATGATAGTCAAAAATTACCCCCAAACAGATGCATTCTGACTCTAATGTAATCTAGGCCAGATTCTGAGACTTGTATTTGTCTTTTTGCACATAATTGTGTGCTGACACCAAAATAAGAAGTCAACCTTAAGGCCTTAAAAAATGACCAGGCCACCATTTGCCAAGGTTTATATTGCTATTGACCTCCCATCTATTGACCCATGTAAATTTGGCAAGTTCTCCTTTCTTTAATTTACGCTGAGTACTCAAACATTTTACCAATATACAAACAGAAGGAAAGTAGGGGGAATGAATATGGAGTGATACCAAAACTTAAAAATATGTATCTTTGATGATTTACTGACACTCCTGTCGTATAAGGCACATTAACAAGTAAGCTATCCTGCAACTAAAACTAATGCATTACCTTAAGAAATCTGATGCACAGGCAAAGATGATTACACTGTTACAATGTATAATTCAAGTTGTCAGCATGACATTATAATTTAATTAAGAGGCAAACACATTTTGCCTCCTCAGCAATTTTTTTAAATCTGTGTCATACATGATAAAGATGATTTTGTAAATGACTGTAACAACAATTTATATGATTTCTCTCATAAAAGCTTCCCAGATCTAAACATTTTCTTCAGTCCTTTTCAAGAAATTGGCACTTAAAGTATATGCATAATAATATATCTTGACTCCATTTAAAAAAAATTGTAATAAAAATCAATCTGCCATAGTTCCAAAGTTTCCTGAGTAGGTTTAAAATACATCTCCAGTAGTCTATGCTACTTTAGTGTTAAATAATGAGGTAGCACATTGTTCCAAAATTGTTCTGAATTATGTAAACCATTTGCTACATGCTGTTTGGACTTCATTTTTTGTTTAGAGCTGTTTGGTAAAGCAGTACTTTCTGTCTTTGCTGGCTTCCTGGTTTTGCTTTTCTTTTGTGGAAGCTTATTAGGATCATTTTTTCTTTTACCTTTTGCTTTTTCCTCTCCCTCATCCTCTTCCTCCTCTCCCTCATCCTCTTCCTCCCCTTCTTCTTCCCCCTCTCCCTCTTCCCCTTCTTGTTCCTCCTCTCCCTCTTCCCCTTCTTGTTCGCCCTCTCCCTCCTCCCCTTCTTGTTCCTCCTCTCCCTCTTCCCCTTTTTCTTCTTCTCCTTCTTCCCCTTCTTCTTCCTCCCCACCCTCTTCCTCTTCTCCTTCTTCTTCCTCAACTCCCTCTACTCCGTCTCTTTCTTCCACTCCCTCTTCTCCCTCTACTTCTTCAATTCCCTCTCCTCCCTNCCTTCTTCTTCCCCCTCTCCCTCTTCCCCTTCTTGTTCGCCCTCTCCCTCCTCCCCTTCTTGTTCCTCCTCTCCCTCTTCCCCTTTTTCTTCTTCTCCTTCTTCCCCTTCTTCTTCCTCCCCACCCTCTTCCTCTTCTCCTTCTTCTTCCTCAACTCCCTCTACTCCGTCTCTTTCTTCCACTCCCTCTTCTCCCTCTACTTCTTCAATTCCCTCTCCTCCCTCTTCTTCTTCCTCCCCTTCTCCCTCTTCTTCCACCCCTTCTGCCTCTTCTTCTTCCACCCCTTCTCCCTCTTCATCTTCTCCCCCTTCTTCTCCTTCCTCTTCTTCATTTTCCCACTCTTCTTCCTCCTCATTTTCATCTTCTTCCTCATCCTCCCCTTTTGCTTCAGCCTCTGCTCCTTCCTCTTCCTCATCTTCCCTTTCCTCTTCCACTTCATCCTCCCCCTCTTCTCCTTCTTCGACTCCATCCTCCCCCACCTCCTTGGTCCTCCTATTTGCCTCTTTCTCTTCCTGTTCTTCTTCGGATACCTCCTCTTCTTCCCTCCCTGCCAATGATTCTTCTAACTCCTCCTCTTCACCCTCTTTGTCTTTTTCATTCACCCTTTCTTTGTTTTCTTCTTCATTTTCCTTTTCATCTTCTCCTCCCTCTTCTGCCTCTACCTCTTTTTCTTCCTCCCCCTCTCCATCTTCACCTCCTTCGTCACTCTCATCTCTTCCCTCACTTTTAACCTGTTCCTCCTTTTCTTTTTCAGTGTCTTCCTCTTTTGCATACTCCTTCTCCTCCTCCATATCCTCCTCTTCTCCCTCATTCAGCATTTCTTCTTCCTCCATCAACCTGCCTTCCTCATCTGCTTGCTCTTTGCCATCTTCCTGATCAGTTTCTTCGGTCTCCTCTGCACCCTCATTCTCACTGTCTCTTTCAGCCTGTGATTTCTCTCTTTCATTTTGTTCCTCATTATCTTTTTCCTCTTCGTCTTCATCTCTGTCTACTGAAACTTCATTTCTATCTTTTTTTAACTCACTCTCTTCTTCTTCCTCCCCTAGTTTACCTTCACTATCAACTGTTTCATCTAGTTTTTCTTTTTCACTTTCATCCTTTTCACTGCCTTCACCCTCCTGCTCTTGATTAGATTCCTCCTCATTCTTAATTTCTAACTGCCTGTCTTCATCAGATTTAGCTTCAGAGTTTGTCTCTTCCTCATTCAGACTTTTTATATCAGTCTCTTCTACGTATTCTTTCTCATTGTTTGTGGCTTGCATCTCCTCGATCTCACTATCATCTTTTTCTAAGTCCAAATCTTTCACATTTTCTACTGTTTTCATTGCCTTCTGGATCTCTCTGTCTTCATAGCAGTCCTTTTCTTTTTTCCTACTCTTATGTATGTATTTTGCAAGATCATTACTACTTTCCTCAGATGAAGATGGTGACATAGTTACAGCTATTTGTTTTAAAAATTGATCCTTTCTTTTAGAACCCCTTTGCTCTTCACTACTTTCTTCTCCTCTGATGCATATTCTTTCACATTTATCAGATTTTTCAACATCTTTCATTTTGTTTCGACTTTCTACTGCTTCTTGACTTCCTTGCTTTTTAATAGAATTGTATTTTTGTGCAATTAATGAATCAGTTTGGGGCCGATCCTCAGATGCAGAAGGAAGTACATCTATTTTAAGGGATTGCTTAGATTTAACAGCCTTTGAGTTTTTATTGAAAGAATTCGTTTTTTCAGCCAGAATTTGTTTTTCAGTAGGACGATTACAAGTTACTTCCTCTCTGACAAATTCTGGATTTTCCACATACTCTTTTTCGCTTTTCACTAGTCTGCATTTGTCCCTAGTAATTTGTTGATCACCACTTTTCAAACTGCTAACACTTTGTGCATGCTCAGATTTACCTTTCATTTTAATTTTTTTGGCCACAGGCTTCCCTACAAAGGCACTACATTTTTCTAAATCTTGTCCCAGTGGTTCTGAAAGTGAAGACTGCTTTTGTAAAGAGCCAGAGTCTAATTCTGAGCCCTTCTTCATGAAATCAGAATCCTTGTTTTTCAGCCCACCCTTACCATCTCTTTTCAGTTTCACATTTTTATTGTTCTTCTATTCCACACGAGAAGCAGAAAATTAAAAAGAAAGAAGGAAAGTATTAAGGACAAATGACAGCAAAAGAAAAAGGGTACAAAAAAAATCTGAACAAGAAAGGAACCACTTTGTACAAGGAGACTAGAAGACAGCATAAAAGGTAGTGTCTTTCACATGAAATGAATTTACAAGTGCACATATTAGAAGAATGTGACGTTCTGTTGATCATAAACATACTACTACTCCTTTTTCACTATCCAGGCACTCAAAGTGGATGCAAGAACTATGCAGCCAGTATCATGTTCCATAACCTAGAGCACATGCAATGTGTGAGGCTGTGCTAACAGAAGGAAAGAACTACAGTTCTCTTACACCTTCCTCCACTTTTCCCCTTGGGAAATCTTCTGATGCACTCACTGTTATGCCTTTTCTAGTAAGTCTGAAAATCTGTTGTCTTTCTGCTTCAATTTTACACTTACTTAACAAACTCAGCAGAGAAATTTTTTTCATATAAAATAAAATTATAATGAAATATACCAAAATGATGAAATGCTGGGATCACTTTCAGAGTGATATAGAAAGATAATCCAAAAGAATTTTAAATTCCTAATTAAAACTAGTTTTATCACTCCTCTAAATATACTGCATGGTGAATTTCTGTAAATAAAATCTTTACTTACATTTTGTCACAAAAAGTCAATTAAAATATTTTAGTATCAATAAACTAGTAGATGTGTGTTATCAGCATAAGTTACAAACTGTATATGATAGTCTTTTGTTCCTTAAACTGGTGAAGTATTATATACTCTCATCTCAAAATATGCTGGATATGTGGAGTTCTATGTGCGTGCACAAATTCTGACTTTTGTCAGCTTCTTATAATTTTACCTGCGGATATTCAGAAAACTAGCAAGAGGGAGCCTATAAAATTTACCTAACTCTTTTAGTACTTAAAGCAAAACAATAAAGTACAAGGATAATACAAGAATTACAGATCTTTTAAACATCAGTATAGGTGTACATATATATAGTTAGTTACGGTACCTTTTGTTTTTGGAGTGGCGATAATTTTAAGGACTGGTCTCTGGGATTCAATTTCATTGCATGTGTCTGCAAAGAATAAGATCTCTATTAAAAAAATAAATATAACTAATAGGGAAAGCAGCATCAAAGCCCAGTATTACTAAACAGAGCTATTATAAGTTATATGAATGATTTAATACTATTGCATAGTGATGTTGACACAAATCTGTATTGTCACTCAACTCACGTATTTCACTTCCACTCCCTCATTTACTCCTTATAAAGAGAGTGGTAACCAGATTAGATGTCATCAGCTAAACTGTCTGTAGAGACTGAAAGCTGCATGCCCTCTCTTACAGCCCACCAGAACATTTTAGATCCACCTTCCACTCACCATAAAGTTGTGGCTACAAATATAACACCTTGCTCCCTTACCATCACAACCTTCAACTTAATATCCAGTTTGATTCCACAGCCTTGAAAGAACATGTTCAAAGAAACATTATACAGCAGAAATTTTCGTTGGAATCTAATGCCTTTATCTCTTCTATATAAAGCAAAAAAATGAAAAGGCAAAGCAATGCAGAATACTACTAGGTGGGCAAGTATAGTGAGATATTGATCATCCCTTCCCATATACACCAAATTACAAGATAATGTTCTCAGTTGCTGTTTGTTAACTGCTTATAGTTTAACCACCACATTTCAGCACAGTGAGCACAGACAGTTCTGGTCTCTGACTCCCAAGAATTTGTACCATCAATATGATATTAAAGATTTTTCCTCCTCTTTTTTGCACTTGTCAATATGATGTATGTTGCCACAGTTTAGAAAAATGGAAACAACCATACCGTAACAGATTACTTTCATTCAGATTCAAGAAGAGCAATCATTTTTCTTTGTATTTTGACATGTTTGCCAGACAGAATTTTTCAAATTTACTGTTCCATTCTGATAAATGTTTTAAAATCCACATCGGGTACAAAAAATGAAAAGGAGAAGGAAGTCCAGCACAAAAAGTGTGCAATACGTTATAAATAATGAAGGCCACATTATGCCTCATATCACAGAATCATAGCATCGTCTAGGTTGGATGGGACCTTTGAGATCATCGAGTCCAACCGTTATCCTAGCACTGCCAAAACCACCACTAAACCATGTTCCTAAGCACCACATCTACCTGTCTTTCAAAAACCTCCAGGGATGGCAATTCCATCACTTCCCTGGGCAGCGTGTTCCAACACTTGATAACCCTTTCGGTGAAGAAATTTTTCCTAATATTCAATCTAAACCTCCCCTGGTGCAACTTGAGGCTGTTTCCTCTTGTGCTATCACCTGTTACTTGGGAAAAAAGACAGACTCCCACCTCACTACAACCTCCTACAGGTCTTCCCTCAGCCTCCTTTTCTCCAGGCTAAACAACCCCAGTTCCCTCAGCTGCTCCTCTCAGCCTTGTGCTCCAGACCCCTCACCAGCTTCGTTGCCCTTCTCTGGACTCGCTCCAGCACCTCAATGTGTGTCTTGTAGCGAGAGGCCCAAAACTGAACACAGTACTCGAGGTGGGACCTCACCAGTGCTGAGTACAGGGGGACAATTGCTGCCCTAGTCCTGCTGGACACAATATTCCTGATACAAGCCAGGGTGCTGTTGGCCTTCTTGGCCACCTGGGCATATGGCTCATGTTCAGCCGGCTGTTGATCAACACCCCCAGGTTCTTTTCTGCTGGGCAGCTTTCCAACCAGCCTTCTCCAAGCTTGTAACAATTTTTTTCTTGTAAAGGAAAATAAAGTTTTATAACTGTTAAATAAATGGTGTGCACAAACAGATTGTCAAAGTACTACGTACTGTTAAGTACAAAAAAGTCATAATTCCGGTAAAATGTGCAATCCCTCTAGCATAACTGACAACGTATCCTGATCTGAGTCTACAGTGAGTTGCTCATTTGTTTCCATTCCATTGAAGTTAAAAAAAAGACAAAAAATAGCACTCCAGTGCACTGCATTCAAGGCCAGGACATGCCCTATCTGCTGAGAGACCAAAATGTTTGGAAAGGTGAGCAAGTGATATGGTGAATATGTTTTTTAAATAAGAGAAATACATAGGAACATGCTTGGGGATCGTCAAATAATCGAAATGTCTGCATTTTGGTCTTCCCTTTAATATGATCCACCTATAATAAAAAAGCTCCTCTCAGAACAGGAAAAGACAGCTTTCTGCTTCATTTCCTGCAGTTATCTCTCTTGGAAATCATCAAGATGAGGAAGGTCAGAGATAGAGATCACCATGTGGTATTCAGTGTCCTTCTTTTGTTTTTGATAACCAGAGCTAAAGTGTGGGGAGGCACTGGACTGCTTCAATCTCATAGTGCAACATTACTTGGAAAACGAAAACAAACTTTAGCATTGCATGATGATGATAATGAAATACACGCTCATTTAACACTATGTCAGTACTTCTTGATGCCACATATGACACCCTGGGCTACCCAGGAGTTCTGTACTAGAAGCCAAAACATGATTTAGCTGCTTTGTTCTTCCCCTGCATAAAAAGGATTGAATCACAGATTCATTAGTGGAATATATTACCATATTTAGGATGTCAGTTGTATCTCCAAGGTTTCTGTCATTATTTTCATTATCTGAATTTTCTTCTGCAGAGCCTTCACCAGGTTTATCTTTTTGATGATTCTTTTCTTTAAGGCAAAATAGGAGGAAGTAAAACAAATACTATAGGAACAAGCAATATATAGCAAACAGAACACCCCACTCCTATAGAACAGAGATTATCCCTATGTTACTGACATAGGACTGAAATCCAGAGGTTCCTCATTCCGTCAGCCTAAGACACAGCAAAAACGCTTCCACCTCCTTTTCATCAGTATTAACATTAGAGGTAGCTCAGCAATCTGGCTGTAGATCTGCACTGTAGATCTCTGACTGTTTTTGCAGGCTTTCAAAGCATAAATACTATATGGGACAGAGCTTCTTTTGGATAATCTCTTTAATAATAGCATACCAATTAGACTAAATTAGCTGCAGTCATATTGTCTACATTGCACATTTCTGTGTAATGGATAGAGAAACAATGAGTTTAACTCCAATGCAGCATCAGAAAAAGGTACCTACATCTTTTTCAGGTTCACCTCAAGCTCATCAGGTATCTGACCAGTTTCATATGGCACAAAGCCGTGGTTTTAGGCCTCAGAAGACTCTAAAGGCAATTCTGCTTTCCTGGAACCAGAAATGCTAATGGACATGCTGGCAGCTTTACAAATTATCATCTTAATTCTAACTGAATTTATTACTTTCAAATTGGATTTGACTCTCCAATAAATCAGAGCTAACTTTTACACAGAAGCACTGCATTCTGCACTCTTCAGCACTGCTCTTCCCAGGAAATCACACAGGCCCAGGAACCCAGATGAAGTCCAGAACTGCTCTAGAGAATCTGTGCAAAAATCCAGCACTGTATCAGTATCACTGTTAGCCAGGTTTTTGCATTAGCTAGAACATTGCAAATCCTTATTATCTTAGATAACAAGAAAGTGAAGAGTACTTCTTTCCAAGTGAAGAAGAAAGCTCTGTAAGACCTTTTTTCTTATCCAAGGTCTCTTCTAGGCCTTCCTGTGTCTCTACTACTGTTTGTAATCAACTTTTTTCCTGCAATTTTTTTTTTTGTCATGAAAATGGTGAAAGTGGTTACAAATCTTACAGCATTTGTGTGAAGTCATATTTCTACAGGCTTGAGGAAGCTCAGGTATAATGCAGAAGTTCTTTTTCTTTCACTCAACCCTCCCTAAATCTTGAAGCACATTTTCCAAACATGAACTACATATGAGGCAATTTCTTGTATGCATTTCTTAACTTTCATGGCTGTATTCTCCCAGACCCTCTTGAGATAAGACTGAATTTATGCTTTCTTTCATGTCCAAACCGAGCATTTGTTTATGAATTATGAGAGCCAAACTGCATAACTCTCAGAAAATAGCAATAAGATGTGGGGACGCTTTACCTTTTTTATGGTGCCTATCCTTCGCAGGTTCACCTTTAGGAAGACTTGTTGCAGCAAAACAAAGCGGGCTAGTGTTGCTAGTCACAGGCAATGAAGATTTTAAGAAGCTTTCTCCCAGTGGAGGCAGAGTTCGTGCCATTCGAATAAACTGTTCTGGTGACTTCTCCTTCACAAGATTAAAAAAAAAAATTACTCAGATTAAAAGTAGAAGAACAAAATGTAAGCAACTGCTCATACTTAAGAGTGATATTTTCCTTTAGTTGATGATACTATGTTGTAATTTGCATGCAAAGCATAAACAAAATTTCTTGAATATTTTAATTATTTTCAAAAAGTGGAGAGATCTAGTGAGATATTTTAGGTAATTTCTATACAATAATTTCAAGCTGTCTTAAAATATAGATAAAGGACAAAAAGAATTTTGATTTTTATTTAAAATTAAGATACTAGTTTTTCAAATAACACTGAGTCACTTAATCCACAGCATCAATCTATTTTTACAAAATAAATGTGGTTTTGTGGTAGAGTTAGTTTTCACACAGCTAAGTGAAATGATCCAACTCATTGTGCTGCTAAAGAAATTAGATGGAATGTGTACTGGAGATAAAGGAGAAGAATATATTTTCGGTAGCTACAAGATCTTAGGATCATTTAAAGCTGATGGTGAAACTTTTCCCTTTGATATTTTCTAAACCATAAATTTGTTTAATCTCTTCAAGAACTCAGAGAGAACGCCAAAAAGAGTTCTTGGGTTTTTTTAAATATTTCTAAGATATTTTAAAAAATGCAAAGGAACAGGGTCTATATTTTAGAATTAAAAAAAATACAAAACCAAATTGAGTCTTTTTCATAGAAATAAACAAGCAAGATCTGACCAATACCTGTCTTTTACCTGTATCAATTTTGGGAACAAGGTAGATATTCATTCTTCTTTTTATACATTTAAATTAAAATTAAACACTTAATTTAAGGAGATCCATTTATCTGCTGGGTATATGCTGTGATTTGACTTTAAAAAATTATTTTGTTTCCTAAAACAAGTATGGCAACTATGAACAGCTCTGAATTTACCCTCTCTCGTCTTCGTATTCGTGCCGATGTTAGTTGTAAGGTGTTTGTCAGTAGTGAGTCTCCGCTCGTGTTAGAGAGAGTAGCAGTCAAACGGCTCTCATACAAATCTAACAGTGTTTCTTCAGATCCTTTAGGTCTTGGAGCAGCAAAAACTAACATGTGACAACCACCACAAGCGACCTATAGCACCAAAAAAGGTCTGCTTATTTTATTTGCCAGTATCAATACAAGTATCTAATTTTCTTACAATCATCTCTAGGGACACAGATCATAAAAAACCCATAATAAAAGTAAGAGATGTTAAATTGCTTCAAATTTAGCTCCTAATGATGTTAGCAAGATAGAAGTCATAATTACAATTATGAATGACTAGTGATCTACATTCATTTCTTCTGACTTAAATACAACATATTTGTATTGAACAGAACACAAGATAGGTCTTATCAAACTATTGATACAGAAGAAAGCAAAGATATTTCCACTGATTTTGAAGGGATTGGAGGCAATTATTTTTATGCAAGTCAAATGTGGGCAATACTGATAACTTCAGGGATACAAACCTAGATATTTTATCACAAAATCCCCAAAATGTACTGCAGTTTCCTACATCCTCCAACAGCCAAAGTATAATTACATAAAGATTGGAGATTTCACTTTCTAAAAAGTGTAAATCCCTTACCACTTCTGATAAAACTTCCTTAAACTCTAAGTCTAGTAAACAAACAGAAGTGAGCCAGAGACTTTGTCCCAAAATTTACTCAATCCTGAGTCATGTTTGTACTTTTGATCCTAGAAATTCTGTGGTATTTATTTCATAAACACCTCAAGAAATAGATGAAAACAATGCTCTTAAAAGAACACAGTATTTGTCTTTTCTAATTCCATTTGGATTCAGAAAAGCAACTCCTCAAATTTTCTTAAGATTTAATAAATATCCCACTGCACAAATAATCATTAAAAAGATGTCATTCTGGTCTTTCCAGAATAGATATTAGTTTCCCCCCTACGGCCAACAATCTAAGAGAAACAAATACTTAATTTTATAGGCTACTACCAGCTCTACAGAGCAAAACACTATAGCACAACACTACTGAATGAAACCTGAAAAAGCAGACTATATGTGTAGTCCAACCCAAGTACATTCTAAATTAAATGAACAATGTGATAAATAAACAGAATTTCCTTTTTCCTTCAATTTGTGTTGTCTACTAATTAAATGTTGTAGAAAAAAGATCTATAATGAGATTTCAACTCTCATTAATACTGTTTCATAAAAATATAAACATTTTGATGTCTGAAGAACATGAATAAAAGTTTTACCAAAAGGACTGTGAACCTCAAGAAATTATAACACAGAGTGGGATCAAACTGATTTGTAAAATTCTCTTCTCCAAGTCCTAACTTGCCATGTCGCCCATCTCCAAAAGTAAACATAAGGCCATTCTCTGTATATAGAAAAAAAATGGGTGTTATTAATAACAGAGATTCAGTACAAAACCATTAAAAAAGTAACATGCCATGCAAGTAAGTAATATTTCTCTTCCAAAACCAAAACTTGAACAATTATTTTCAGATTTTCAACAGATGAATATGATCCAAAACCCATATATATTTTCAGTAGAAGTAATGTCAGGGATTAGAGTTAGTCTAGACAATTTTGGAAAAGAACCAACAAGAAAACACTAAGACTGAAATTGTATAGCAAAACAAAGGCTTCTAAACAAGAATACTCGTTAGCAAGATGTGATTATGAGGTTACAGTTCCTGAAGAGATACCACCTACAGAATTATGCATGGCATGGCTGTGAATCAGAAATTCCTAATAGCAAATCTGGTTTTCTCACTAGCTCACTTAACCTGTAGAACTAGTAAGTCTGCATATGTCTTCTTCTACTGCTAATTTTATAAAGAAAGCTTTTACAGTATAATAGAGTCACTGGAAGTGCATTTCAGAATTTTTCACTTACATACCTGCAATTACAGCAGTATGATTTTCCCCACATGTAATGTTACATATTTTATGCCTCCTCAAGTGTTTCACAGACTTTGGTACTGAAGTTTCAAAAATAAAAGTACCATGTCCCAGCTGCCCATACTGTCCAAGTCCAAAAGTATATACATCTGTCTCTGAAAATGTACAGGCAAAGTTAACAACAAATATACTGATATACACATTATAATCTGCTTTCTATTAGCCAAGTGAAAGTCAAATGACATCAGCATCAAAATTGCAATATTTTATCAATTAAAAAATGTACCAACTAATCAATTAAATTTATCAATTAAGAACAAAATAAAACAAAATAAAAAACTAGGCAATGAAGCACTAAAATATATACAGAAAATAATCTCAAATGGTTCGATGTGCAATATATTTTCCACTATAACTGCAAAATAATCCACAGATCACATGTACATAAAATATCATCAGCCAACAAAAAATTTATGGGAGTTTACATACTGCAATTAATTTGAGACTACAGTGTTTACATATACATGCATTTTCAAGTAGAATAATCTCATCGTAATTTCTAGTTACCTGCACGTACACTGTAATGACCCTAAATTTAATAGACTAGACCTCTTTAAACCAATACTGATTTGTGTGCAAGAAGAGACTGGGACAGTAACAGAATAGGTTTCAGTATTCTGTTCGACTACCAAATCAGTCCTGCATTAAATACGGAGAACACTATAATTGTATTATCTTGTGACAGAGTAATCATCTTTCCACATTTATATTTTGTCCATTTAATGGATTGTCTGTGCCAGGAAAAAGAATGAGAGCTTCTCCAAAGCAATAAAGATTCTTGGTGTGTCCATCCCTGGCAGTCCATCACAACAGGGGAAGACTGTGAAGCTTGGAAATCTTGATGAGATCATGCTTGAAAAAGGAAATTCAAAGACTAAGCTCTTTTGGGAAAGGGAAAAGTTTTCCTGGAATTTTATTCCCTGCCCCTTTTTCTGCCTCTAGGCAACAAAGGAAAAGCTAGAGAAGTACCAATTGAAAAAAAGTTATGAAAACCTGTGAAAGATTTGAGAAGGAAAAAACCCATTCCATGCCAAGCAAAAAGAACTGTGACTTGGAAGCAATGTATCATTACATCGTTGTCATGACTGTGATGCAGAGTATGCCTGCTCCTGCTGCACAGCTGCCATCAGATCAAAAATCTCACCACCTTCAAGAGCAAGAGAGGAATGGGTATCCACAGCCGAATGGGTGGAACAACAGTCCATGGGGAATCTCTGCTTTTTGGGTACTTCTTTGCATCAAGGAAACAAGGTGACTGGAACAGCAAGGTAAGTTTCAGCGCCACAAAAGTAGTTTATACTGTGCGACCAAATTCTCAGAGCAGCCACAAACCGGGGAAATATTAAAAACAAATTATGATACCATTCCCCCAAACTAATCCTTCACTACTATCAGGGAAAGAGAAAGCAGAAAACAGACCAGATTCCATATTACTACCATAGCATGTTTATCAACTTATACTGAACTTTTCCAATTTCAAAGGAACCATGATGAAATACTGTAACACTACTTATGGAAATGTTTTTACTAGGGAAGAGCTTTTCCCTTCTGCCCCTTTTAAATTGTTCCATATTAAGATGTCATGAATTCACACCATAAAAAACCCTCAATGGTCTCACACTTTTTTAGAGTGCAGGCAAAAAATACTCAGTAAACATTTTTTTTTTACTACATGTAATGGTAAAGCTCCCTCTGCTGGAAATTTCAGTGCAAGAAAGCAACACCTTCTCAGGATCTTTAAAAAGTAAAACAAGAATTAAGAAATTTTCTGTAACATTTTGACTTTCTGCATAAGAATCAAGAAGTTACTCCTGAAAGACAGAAGCTTTCTCTAAGCAAACCAAAGTCTCATCTTCACTTTTGTAAATGGGTTTCTCTTTTAGTAAATAGTTTATTCTGTAAAGGCTGTTTAAAACTACTGCATTTGTCTCACCATTTCTTTGAAAACTGGCAGATCTTCTAGTTTTCAAACTATATGGTTTTATCAGCCTGACATAATTATTTTGAGCGAAGCTGGAGTGTTTTTGCATTATCTTTAATCCTAGCTTGAAACAGGCATTGTTAGACCTCTAAAGGTGCTTGTGTTTAGAGGGAGATGTTCTCAAATTAAAGCTTTGGAAGTACAGGAAATTACTTGCTTTTCCCAGGTTCCAGTGATGATGAGAATGTGCCAATCCAAAACCAGGTCAGAGTGCCTTTATAAGAAGAATGATTTTTTCCTACTGTCCCTAAAGACCACAGGCACCTCAATTTTGCTCCTCCTAAGATTTGTTTATTAGTCAATTATCAAGGCATAGGAAGACAAAAACCTTGCACCTTTCTTATATGATTTACTGCTGTGGTGCATAAGTGAGGCCAAACCTCAGTAATCATCTCAGTGAGCAGAAATGAGGTATTTCCTCCACTTTGTCTTTATAAATACATGGAAAGAGTCGTCTCTGGCAAACTGTGTCATAGACAGAGGTGAATTTCATCATTCCGAGCTTGAATTTGCAACTGAATTTGCTGACAACACAAATCCAAAGGTGAATACAGCCCCACGGTCACCTTCTTAGTGCCCTCAGTCCCAGTAAGGATGTGGTTGTCGGACACAAATTAAACGTACTGCCAGCAAAAGTGCAGATCTCACTCCCTCACACTCTCTCTTCAGTGCCCACTTGCACCGTCTCTGCTGTCCACCTGGAGAGAGGAAGGAACTGCTTCCCTTCCTCTGAGAAGGGCCCTTGAAGGACAAAGAGAAATGGTTTTGGAGCCTGCACACGAGCCAATGGCTTCACTCTTCCAAGTGACCTCCAGCACTTGCGCCCTGGGACTGCTTCCTCTTTAACTTCCAACATTTTCTTTTTGGATGAACAGGCGTATTTCCCCATAACCATCTATCTTCCACCTTTGCAGGCATCTTCTGGAGCACGTAACAGCTCTTTAATCTCCAGGACCGTTGTCCTGGCAAAGATCTATATAGCTTTCAGATTTGCTTTTAACACATGCCATTTGCCCAAAGAACTGAGTGAGCTCCAAGAGTGTTTTTAAAATTCATGCACTCCTCCCTATGTATTTAAGGCTAGAGACAAAGTTAAAAATCCATGAAGGAAAACCTGAAACAGACAGGTATGCTTATATCTTTCCACACATATTCATTTCCTTTGAACCTTATTATTAGTATTAATTGGTATTAGTATTACTACTACCACTATTATGTCAATGGGCTATTCACTCTTACTATAGCTTTATTTTTACATAGTTTATGCTGAAAAATGTTACTGTAAAAATAAGCTGTCGACACAATACTCAGTTTTACCAGAGCTAGTAATTGGATTTGGGGATTTCAGCATAAATAGTATAAAGACTTAAGAATGGTTTGAAAAATCTAGATAATCGTATGTGGTTTGAACAGTCAGTTCTGTCATGAAAAAGCAGAGCTTTTTCAGCTTTTTCATCCGGTGTCAAAAGGGTATCTTGACTTTCTTTTCCTTTTAAAAGACCTTGAAACAGAAGATGAAAAATCCAACATTTTACATACTAACACACCAATGTGCTGCATTGTTATGTCAAATGATCTATTCTCGAAGGACTCCCTCCCTTCAGAGAATAAAAGGAGGTAATATATCCTTTTATACAGAGGATTATTCCCAGACAATCTGTCATCTGAAAAAACGGAAGATATTAAGGCCACTCCCAATCACCCGTTTCTTCTCCATTTTCTGGAATCGCAAATTACTGTTACTCTGCTTTTTTAAAAGCTTTATTGCAAAAGCACGCAAATTGGGATTGCTGCTCTCCCATTTGAAAGTGACGATAGCAACAGCTTTCATTTTCGGTAGGAAGCATTTGCAAGCATTGTGGGTAGTGGAGGCATATTTTGTCAGTCTCCGAGAGAAGTCATCTGGGATGAGAATATGATCTTGAACTGGCTGATAGACTGCCATGAAATGAATAGGTTTGTGCTGCTACAGTGCAAGAAAGCTTTTGCATGATAGAACTCTTAACTGTGATTCTGTTTATTCTCTGAAACAACCGGAAATATTAAAGGCAAAAGTAACAATAAGACCTGTAAAGAAGATGGTTTCCAATACCATATTCAACATTTTTAAAACCTTGTATCTTTTAAAAAGTTTTTTTCCTAATCATTGCTCTCGACACTTTAATTTTTTGTTCTCTGTGAAAAAAAATTTTGGAGTTTCAGAGAAAAAAAAAAGAATTATTTTAATATATAGTGTCTATCGTTTACTCCAATAGTTGCTGGAGAGATTCCAAATAGTAGATTGATTTAATAATCCAGATAACAGTGGTTCTTACCATACAAAATTGCCAATAGAATAGATAAGGCAGTCATAAAAAAGAAATCAAATGAAGTGCTTTGGAATAGACTAATTATGTATGAGTCAGGAAGAAACTTGCCTCATACTCAGTAAGATAACTGGATTATGCTTTCTTCTAATTTGATAAACCCTAAGTAGAACTGATGACAAGAAATGAGTCAAGATGTGCAACAGCTTCTCCATATGACATTTTCTCCTATCCTATTACTCTGTTAAATGAGATAGATGAAACAGGGGAATATACAATAGTCAGACACTGACTTCTTATTTTTAAGACTGAAATGACACATCCTGAAAAACTGGGAAAGGCGAACAGCACCCACTTTCACAGAAGACAATACATGAAATTCAGAATTTCTTCAAAATTGTACTACGCTCTTAATTTAGGAAAATAAGCTTAAAAGAGGTATAAATGTTTCTGCTCCTCTTTAGAGATACATCTCTCATCAGAATTCTCAATTTGTTGTCATGCCACTTCATCTCAAGATGGAATATACATTTCAGAACTGATTTCAAGCTAAGTTTTTGGTGCAAAGCCTATAATGCATGTATACTACACTCACTTTTTAAATTATTACAGTGTTCAAATTCATCCCTTTTCCCAATTTTTTCCCCAAGTATTTTTTTCTCAAATTTTGTTCTGAGTCAGAAAAATTTCTGTATGTCAACACTCTTATCTTTCACTTGAGACAGTACATCCATTATCCTCTACTCTTTTGTTCAAAGTGTCTTAGGCAGAAGTTCACACCTGTAGCCTATTAATAATAGTTGAATTACATCGAAAAACATATGACCTTTCCACTCATCACAACAATTATTACTCTTTAGCCAAATGTATTTTGTTGGAGGATATTTTTTTCCTCACCTCTTGACTGAACTGGATCTTCTGGCACTCAGTACTTTGATCACTGACTACCAGCTAAGCCAGCACTGAGTTTCTTACTTGCTTTCTACTACAAAATCTATTTCCATAGGCAAGTAAGTCTCACATAAAAAGACACTGACTAGCTATGGTGTTTCCTTCACTGTATTTGGGGTTTTTGTATTTTTGTATACTTTGAGGCATTTATTTTTTGCCTCTTTGTCCTAGCTCTTGTACAGATTTCATTATAATGCTGATGTCATCCAGGTCGACATCTTCCTACTAAATCTCTGTAACAGTCATTCGTTATAATGAAATTTTATCACATGAAATACTATTAAAACAAAATATCTATTGGTTGGCTTCAGATTTATGATTAAAAAAATAATCAATAATGATAATCAAATTCTTTCTGCAGAACTTCACTTTACAACCCATAAAATAATGCTACAATTTATATATTTGCTGCCCCCAAATTTATGGTAATTTTTTTCCTAATAATGATAATCTGATTTCATGTAAAGAAATTTATTTTATGACACAGAATACTGCCAGGCTAAGACTGTATCTTGGTGGAAGAAAAGAGACAAAGGCATTGAAAGACATAGACCAATGTTTGCATTATTTTCTGGATTGGCTACTGTTATTTCCTCTTCATAGTCTTCCTAAAGGAGTTTTAACATACCCAGGATCTTGTAGCTTGACTCATGCTTACACATAACCTTTCCCAGCACATCACTTCCACCTTTACTCTCTCCAGTGGCTTGCAGTACAATACCATACCATATTACTTACAATTTCAGTTAGGTTTTCAAATTATATTTTAGAAATTTTGGTTACATAACCTTGAAGGCAGTCCACCAGATTGACAAGAGATGACTTTAGCACTTTCAAAATACAGATTTAAGCACTGATATCTATACATCCTACTTGTTTTTATAGTTTTTCCATTTTGGTAGGGGATTAATTACAGGCACCTTATACAGCTGTGGAATTCATTATTAGCCAAAGCTGGTATTTTGTAAATAATCTGTGGACCAAGTCAAACACCCCTTTTCTGCTTCTATAGTACTATAGTTCAGGATAGAACTTGTGGAAATAAATAGCTAGCAATGCTTTGCATGTATCTCTTTGCAAAGCTAATTTACCATCGGGACACAACTATTTAATAGTACAGTAATATACACCATATTTCAACTTCCAAGTACCACACATGCAAACCTGCGAACTAATATATAACAGTTGTATTTGCCAATTTTTATAACTTGTACAATATGTTGAATGTTTATACCTGCAGTAGTTTTATACGTATGTTAAAGATTCTGCTTAAAGTCACAGGCAAAGTCTGTATCACAAGAGAGATACTTAATGCATTTAGGCATCCAGTAGACTGTGCACCTCCATCGCTATTAACAGACAGCTACATGAAAAGCTGTTTCCTAAGTACCTTCCTAAATATCCAGGGTCATTTAAATTTACTACAGAATGGAAGATTTCCTCTAAAATTTCTCCCCCCCAACCCCAGTACCACTTTCAAGCTCCTCATAGGAAAGAAACATTGATCATCTTAGTTGCGCTAGGAGGCGCTGCCTTGTTACAATCCCAGTAAGAAAGGCACTCAGAGTCCGTAAAGTATCTCTCAAAATGCTATTTATTGGAGCTAACACTATAAAGAAAAACCAGATACTATCAATAATCTTACATCTCTTCGGATGCTGGAAAACCTGAGCTGTGTGGAATTGAACAGGCCTCCAGCCAGGCACAGCATGCTATACAGGTCCCATCTGTGGAAGGTTACCCCATTTTGGTCATTTGAGCTCTTGGAGGATTTTCTTACAAGCACAACAACCCTATTTGTCATTCATGCGGTCAAATAAAAGGGACGTTCACAAGGAAACTTGCTGCTGAAGTTTTAGATAAAGGCAAGGAGGCGCAGGTGGTGCAACCACCATACCAGGTAGGAGCTGCCTGCAAGCTCCTCTGTTACCATCAGCTGGTGAAGCGCATCCTGCCGCAAAGGGACACGCGCAGCACTGGCCTGCACTTAGGTTAACTGTTACATGGAGTCCTACCTTCTTGATGTACAATCGTCTTCCAGTTGGGATCACTACAGCATCTTACACTTCAGTGGGATGTAAGTTCTTTGAAGTAAATGGAGTTTGCTGTTTAAGTCACAGTTAAATTGCATACCTGTCAGGACCACTGTGTGTTCTCCACCACAAGCAACCTTATTCACCTTTTCCATTATTCCCAGTACAGGCTGTGGGACTCTATTGTTTTTCAGCTGTTCAGGCAATAATCCCAGTTTCCCATTCTCAGGTTCTCCAAAAGTATAGAGCTCACCATCTCCTGTGTAAATACAGAACAGAGCAGGATTTCCAGTAGGAAGTCAGAAGAAAGGCTGCATTGTCAAGACCACTGCTGACACAAATCAGTAAGATAGAACAGTGTATGAGCATTATGGGATAATGGAACATGTTTGTATAATGTCCAAACAGCTCCGCAAAGCAGTCTGCTTTGATGGGACAAGAAGGGGCTAAATTTTAGTCACTCTCCAAGATGAGAATTGCAAAATTTAGCTTGCAAGGAATCTATCCAAGGGAAAAACAAAATCCTATACATCCTTCTGAGAGTTTATAACTCCCTCTGTAATCAGTATTTATGTCAACTGAAGTTGCTTGTAAGAATCTCAATTAAAACAGAAAACAGTTCTGCATGGAATTTTGATGGATAATCCAGACTTTCTTCTTGTAAGATACAGAGGAAAAAAGAAAAAGCTGGGTAAATTACATGAAACTATCTGGTCTGGACAGCAAGGAGAGAGCTATATACCCAACAACAGGAATACAGCAGTGGTTCCACAGCAATAACTCCACCGGAATTAAGTTCAAAAAAATACTGAGAGGTCTTTACAGATCTCTTCCTGTAACTTCTTTCTGATCTGCTACATAATCATACGAGAAGACCCTTCTCATTCACCCAGACTTTTTAAGAATCCAGTTCAAAAACTGTTCAATCCCAAATTTGGGTAATTCATTTTACTTTCAAGTTTCCCTTGTTTTGTCTTTTCCCATCATCCCCTTTGCTTTTTCATTGCTACCTAAGTCTGAATTACTATTCAAGACAGCATTCTCTATGTCCTTCTACCATAGTTAAAAATAGAACCTGTAAAATGTAATTTCCATTGCTATATTTACAATTTATCTACATTTATCTGCTTCTTTTACACGTAGCTACATTTTACATTTACCTACATTTATCTACGTCTAAACTTCTGATTTTCTGCGCAAAGGCCCCCAGCTATTCCAACATGTCAGAGTGAGGTTTAGGTAGAAACCACTTCCTTACTGTCAGGAAAGCTTCAAGTTAACAGCTTGTGTGTTCTCCACTTCCGAAAAGATTAGCTGTGGAATATTGTCGTCAGAGCAAACTGTGGCCCACAATCTGAACTTGAAATTACTTACCAAAAAAATCATCATATGCTATTATGTAAGAAAAAGTTTGGCTTTTAATCCCAGTTGGATATAACAAAGCACAAGGATAAACAAAACTCTCACATGGAGCTTGTCCAAGACAGAAATGTCTAAGCTAGTGTAGGAGCTGTCTGCTAAAGGAAATTCGAAGAGAGAGCTGGAGTTACATAATCAACATAATAACAAACCCCAGACATATACGCCATTATTAAAGCTCAGGCATCAGAAGCACCCATCTACAATATTTTTGGAAACACGCAGATTTGTACTTCAGTACAAAATGTACTTCTACTTTCAGAGGGCTACATTCAGTGTTCACAAACTTAGAACATTTAGAGGCACTACTACTGCATGATGCACAATTATCTGAAAGACTCTTACTCAAGCGCAATGTATTCCTTGCCAACATGAAAAGTGAGTTCACCTTAGAAATGCTGGTCTTTCCCCACAATGAGAACAGATGAGCTCAAAGACAAGTTTCAAAGCTGAAGCCTAATTTAGGTGTTCAGGACTGACCATTAGAGAAGTCCATTCCTCTCTCCATTGAACATAGGCAGAGCACTAGAAAACAAGGTTACTATTAGCTTTCTGTTAGCCTTTGTAAATATTCCTCCATTTGCATACTTGTTGTTTTTTCCTTGCACTTTTGTCAGCCAAAACTTAAAATCTGGAAATCTAATGACAATGGCAACAACCAAGAAAATAAGCCAATACAGAAATAGGAAATATGGAAGAGCTAAAAGAAAACCTATGAATAAAAATGTAAAGAAAAATGTATGAAAAAAACTGGTGTCAGCAAGAAATGCGCCATTTTTATTGAATCTTCTTGAGCTTTACTCTGGCAATACACTCATTTAAAATTTCCTTTTGCATAAATAAAAACTGAGCAAGAATTTCAGCTTGCAAAACCACATCTTCCTTCTGTGCAATTATGGGACAACTAGTTAGTAATACATTTTCATTTAAGGCATCTGCTAAATCAAATAGATGAACTAGATTCAAAATGTTTTTCCTGGAAAACTCCTTTGCCAGCAATATTTTTTTTTCTTTGTGGCACCTGGCTCTGGATTACTTTGTGCTGAAGAGTGACTACAGTAGTGGGTGCATAGAACAGAGCAGCACAGACTGCTGTTGCCAGGACCCTCCATCAGAAGGACTTTGATTCATTCTGAAAATCCTTAAACAACTATTTCTTTTAATAAAGCAGTGTTTCTCCTCCCTTCCTCTCAGATGCTGGAGCAGTCAGGCTCATCTGTGGTGTATGTTACCCTTGGTATTGACAGTCCACAATAAGCAAAAAAAAAGAAAAGTTCTAAATTATTATCAATTTTCTTCAAAGAAAGCATGAGGATAGGTTTTCAATGAATTTTAACTATAGGGAGAATCTGAAGTATGCCTCTTGTTTTATGGTAAAGTTCATTTAGGGCAAAAAAAAAAGAGATTATGCATTTTTTAAGATACCTCAGCTTCGAATTTATTTAAATGCATAAATTTATCAATTAACTTGAAAATTCTGAAAAAAAAAAAGGATGACACACTCAAAGAGCAAAAACTGTAAAAAGGGCTTCTTTTAATAAAAGCCAAATTACTGCTTTAAATGGAAGAAGTGCACGAAGCCTCAACATAAAGTTGCAACCCAGCACTTCCACCAAAGATTTAGAACCTAACTTTGATGGCACAATATTTACTTGTGAAGCTCACAAGACCTAGGAAGTTTAGCCTCTGCCTTAGTCAAAGAACCCCCTGACTATTTTATATGGTTTCTATATTTTCCACTTCCGCCTCTCACAACAGCACAGATTCTTCAAGTACCATGCTCCTGGGCCACGAAGGCTAGCAACTGGACTTATTATCTTCACTGAATGCACAGAGAGGCAATCAGGGAATGACAATAATACAATCTTACTCACTGTCAAGCTTCCTGCAGGGTTTCACAGGGCTCAGGCTATTAAGAGTAGCCACCCACAATTTATTCACACAGCTACATTCTCTGCAGCAAGACAATGAAACAGGATAGCAGCTGTATTTCCCAGGTATTATCATCAGAGGTGTAACCCCATCCTTCCAGCTGTCCTTATTTTTTCTATCATTCTGGCACTTTTTTTCCTGCACACACAAACTACACCAATAATAACATTTCATCTACCTGCATGTATCTGTGCAGAAATACCTTTGCTGCATTTTTCTACGCTTCTTTTCTAAGAGGTGTTTTGCACTCATTTCAATCTATGTTTTTTAAGAAAGTGCAAATGATCACAGCTGCAGAAAAGTGTATTTCATTTCACTTCTAAACTATGGACTGTGTTTAGGTTTCTCTGTTCAGTGTGATTTTCTGTTTTAATTCTGGTATTTAACCTTACACCTACATGCAGAAATACTCTAAACAGGCTGATACTCTGCAGTTATTTGCAGCAGCTTCAATTTTCTATTCTAAAACAATAACCCAATTAACAACAAAAAAATCAACTGCAATGTAAGGCTTTCTATAACCAAAACATTCCATTGACAAAAAGATTTTATTAGGGATTCTAAGTGGAAAGAAAGAAAAAACCGCAGCAACAAAAAGAACCCTGTATTTTTTGGAAGGCAAGTATTGTTTTAATACTTTTGGATTTACCATATATTTCTAGAAACAAGCTGATAAACCCCCAAAAGCACTTGGGAGTTAACTACTTACGTGGTTCTCTTTGAAGAGACCAGCACTTCTTTTAAAACACTACTGCACTGCAAATATTAATCCAATCACAATCTAATTAATAGGATTAGAGATTCAAATGGCCAAGCTTCCACTGACTTCCCAAACTAATCAAGTTTATTACATTTTTTCAACTTAATAATCCAGCTAACAATGATAAACCCATTTATTAAAGCAATTTTTGAATACATTACACATCCCTTTAAGGCAAATAGTAGTCTAAAAACTATGAAGAATAGCTATCGAGCATAAAAAGAATCCAGTCAAACCCAGATAAATTTTGAGCACAGTATGTGTGCAGTACATCTGCACTTTAAGGACATTCTTTTCACAATGGAACCTGGTTATTTCATTTTCTCCTCTCATACGAGTCACATTCTCACACGCTGAACTTTCCCTAGTGTGGCACATTTTCTGTATCACTAAACTTCAGGTCACAGGAGGATGTCAAGCAAATGGGTAAGTGACTGGAAAACTACCTTTGCCCCCCAAAGGCAAACGCACATACTGCAAGCGAGCAAAGATAAAGAGACCTTGCTGGGGGCAAATGAGGGCAGTAGACAAAAGAATTAGATCACTCTATGATCCCTTAAATAAATGGGGGGGGAGGAAAGAAGTATTTATTCAAGACCAAACTGGTTGAAATCACCTCAAAAGCTGATAATCTGAGCATGGAATTGTTTGTGGAATGGATGATCTTTAAAATGGGTCCTTAAAAAAGTACATTAAAAAAAGGAATTCAGGGAACCCACAAAGATCTCTATGAAAACATTCTGTGAGAATCTATCATGGCCTTGCTTACAGTAACAGTTCAGGCTGAGGAAACACCAGAAGAGGTCTAATATATTCGATTCCTTTCTGGCTCCAGAAATGTAATTCTGCTGTAGACACCAGAACAGGGGTTAGATAAACTGGCTTTTCCTGCTCTTCATCTCCTCCAGTGGACAAATGAGCTATAAATGCTTGCCAAGCTTAATGCTTTCTGAAAAACTGTGCCCTCTTTGAGTGAATGTGGTCAAAGACTAATCAAGTAAAGCTCTGGGTGTGGACTCAAAATCGTTGCTACACTCTTTCAGCTTGCTCTTTCTCTGTTCCTTTGTTTGAGACATACCTCTAACATGGGGACCTAACGCCCCAAGTCTGCAAAAATATAGGAAAGGAAACAGATACTGGGGAAAAGTCCTAAAGTCCTAAGGAGGGCTGGAAACTACAAACTTAAAACTTATTTTCGGTGGAACTCTTTGAAGAATACAAAGTGAGAGAAAAAGGGAGCAAGTAATCATCTTTCAAACATGGAGTAACCAGACCAGCTTCCTAATATGCGTATGGAAATGCGCTACCCATTGCCTGGGCTCGTGCCTAGTCTAAATTTCAGAACTGTTTTTTATTTAAAATAATTCAGGATACATTCTGTTCTTCCATTCTACAACTACTTTTGGCATCAGTGGGCCCCACATGTACATGGCAGGACACAGGTGACTGACATGGTTAGTAGTTGAATTATCATCTGCAAAGAAGGCATTCTAAAAAGCAAAAGTAAGAAAGGTAACAAATCATCTTTTTGGAACTACTATATTTGAGAAACTGTGGGAGTGCGGGGGAGGGCTGTAGAACTGAAGTACAAATTCAGATGACTGAATGCCATACAATTTCCATAAAACATGCTTTTATCTACTAGAAGTTTGCATTAGGATTCCACTCTACTTTTCATTGAAATTGCACTTGGCTTTATACTAGTTAAACACCTTAAAGACAAATGCCTACTAAAAACGCTTTAATAAAACCATCTGTTTCAAAGAAATAAAAAAATTTAGTTTCAAAAAAAAAAAAAAAAAAAAAAGCTGGAATCCACTTTTCACCACTTTTTTTCCCAATAGTCACTTATTAATGAACATCCTGCCCTGGAGAGGGCACTCTGTGACCACACTATATATCCTAGTATCCTCATTAACCATCTTTTAGTTTTAACCCAGATAGGCCTGTGATCCTAACAGTTTGCTTACCCAGTACACAGCTTATGTCAGACGTAAATATATTAAGAAAGGGAACCATATAGTGCTATGCTCATCAGTTCAGCCCATCAACATGTATCAAGTCCTATAGCCTGCATCTATGTTTTATTATTAAAGATAGCATATAATTTGATGCCTTTTTACGTATACGTAATGTTTAAAAAGTCAAAATGCAGTAATTCTACAGTATGGTTATTTAAGTATAGTATACACAAGTTACAGGTGTTGAAAGCTTTGTATTAACAGTGTTTCTTCCATTTCTTCCATAGTAACAGCAACCACAAACTAAAGAAGTTCCTCTGGTATATTTTATTGATGTTGGGGGAATTAATACAGATTATACACTCACCTGAATAGTTCAAATTTCATTTATGGAAATAGAGAACCACTTTACTTTCCAGATATTTCCTCTAGAAGTATATATTAAACATAACACTAATCACTCTAAATTCTAGTACACAAGATAAAACCATAGAATGAAAATACATGGAAAGCTCCCTGTCCGAGGCAAACTTTTAAACACACTTCAAGACATAATTCAATGACCACATGGCAATTTTTTAGGGAAAAAAACCTATCCCTGTAATAGGAATATTCCAAATACTTCATAATTATCTATTTTGCTATGTTCTACCATCCTTCAGAGACAGAATACTGAGAATGTGAACCCCTGTTCTGAGCCAGTCCAACAAGCCCTACAGGCAAGTGTTTTCCCTGAGTGAAAAAAGAATCCACATAATACTAAAAGAATCACCTTTTTTTAAGCAAAATCGCTTAACAGCATAGTTCCTTGACTTTGTCCTAAGTAGGCTGTAAGAAAAATAAGGTAACTACATTTATTCTCGACCAGACTAGGCTTGCAGAACTTCCAAGTCATAATTTAATGGCTAACTTCATAGCTAAAATAATGTGTGACTACGGTACACTTAAATTAAATGCATAAACTTTGTTTTTAAACACTGGCTGGATATACACTGACACTAGTGCAACAGAAGATTGGTTCAGTAAAAAAGAACGTGGATGTTCAACACTAAATTTCTATGGTAGTTAAAGTATCAGTCAAATAAAACTTGGCAAGGGTGGAAAGGAAAATAATAAAAAAAGTATTTCTCCTTTCACCCCAAAAGAGGCCATCTGCATGTAGGTTCAGCAAGACAGATTGAAGCTCAATTTGTGCAGGCTTTGCAGATAGTAAGGCTGAAAATTGAGATTTTCCACCTCACATCCAGGCCTGTTTAAACGGTAACAGGTTCAACAACTCCCCATTTTCACAGGTGATAACCAGTTCATTTTCCTACTAATATTTTAAGAGGCTCCATTTCTCTCACCCAGCTGCTACCCTAATCCTTTTTTCTCATACTGCTCCATTAAAAGTTTCCATTTCCTTAGAGCACTTGGCACACTGTTCTGTCCTTACTTTTAGATGCTTGTCCTCAACCCTTCTTCTAATGAGAGCTTTTGTTCCATCCCACTGCAGACTTGTCAGAGCTTCAGAAGCTCTTGGCTTTAAGGCAGAAATACACACCTTCTCACTATACTCTTGAAGTAAGGATCTTTTTTTTTTTCTTTCCCTGTTTATTTCAAGTTCAGGAAATGTAGATACCCTAACAGGTGCTGAGCTCCTCATCAGTCACAGGCACTTCATTCATTTACTGTAATAAAGCATCTATAACAGAAGTTGCACACTACCAGCATAACATCTAATTAGTGTTTGTCTAGCATAGGTAGCTCTCATTCTGTTAATAGCGTATTTTCAGAGAGCTATAGAGATATTGTATGTGGAAAAGTAACATTTATGAAGCAACCTGAGAAAAGTATCTGATGGAATAGTTCCTGGGTACCCATTAAAAGCTTTACAATCAAAAGTATTGATCCTTTGAAATCTTTAATTACTCTGAGGGGACTAAACTGTAAAGCGTAATAAAGTAAATCTATATGGCTGAGAGGAGTTCATGGCTGCTCATATATAAAACCATCAGTACTGTCTGATAAATCCACCCATATTGGCATTACTAAAAAATGAGTGGCATCATCACTTTGGAAACCAACAGGCAGGTGGGTGGGAAAAGAGAGGTGGAAAGCAAGAGAGGCGGGTTGGTTTAGAGATCAGACACTGACTCACTGTAGCATGTGCTTCTCCTCGTATCACACACTGCCTGTTTAAGTGACTTCAAAACTTAAAATTTAACACATAACATCAAACTTCGACAACAATTTTGCACTGCTAGGAAAAGAGATTAATTTTTCCCCAAAACCTACTAACTCTATTCAATATTTATATTTCTAGAGAAGATGATGATTATTTGATCACAAAAAAATGAATAATCTCAAGAAAAACTGGATTATTGAAACCATTATATTAATCCAAAACATTTGCCCTAACCTTCATGAAAATGAAGTGTGGCAAGATTGTCATTCTTTCTAATATAAATTTGCACATCAATGTGCAAATGTAGAAAATTAACTGCAGGTTTTTCTCATCGTATTGTTAATTCAACAATAACCTACAATTATATAGTAGATTACATACAATTTTTGCAAATAAATCAATTAGGACCACATTTTTGAGAACCTGTCTCTGGTAAAATCTCCCAATGTGATACAAAACTATACAGGTGACTTTCTGCCACGTGGCAGTTTTTAACAACTATGTCATGTCTAGTTTCAAAAGTAATGAACGCTTCATTAGCCACCTTTACGAAGATGACAATTTGAGAGGCACCGACTTGCCTCCACTAACTGCCGTTCCCATTCTCTTACCTGTTATCAAGGCAGAGTGATAATATCCACAGGATATAGAGGAAATAGGTTTTCCAACATCCACTTGACAAGGAACACTGACACAGGCTTTATCGGCCAAGCCAATCTGACCTTCCGAATTGTCACCCCACACAAAAAGCTGCCCATCCTCTAAATGAACGAAGACACAGATAGTTAACAGATTTAAAACCAGAACTAATTAAAAGTTCATCTACCCATTTAAGAGCATTTCATAAACTCTGTGTATGACAGAACTAAATGTCATGATCTCAGGGACATAAAATGGTATTTAGCACAATGCAACAAACCAATTTGAAGTAAGAGGGTATCCCTTAAGCTTTTCAAAAGTGGCACTGAACACTTAGTCATCAACTGATGTTAGATCATAAATAGCAACAGGAAAAGTACTGTGTAAGAACACTCCTTCAAAAAGAGTAAGATCAAGCACGTAAGACAACGCAGTTGCCAGAGGTCAGTACGAAAATATTACTGAATTTAAGCTATGTTCTCATTTCTAGTAGCAAGTCACCACTTTCTTTCTTCCAAACTTATTCTGTGTTCTGACTTTGGTACACATCTGACTTATTCTTGCCTTATCTTTCAGTTCTCTTCCCGGGTGATTATATTGGCCAGTTTCATTTTGTTTTCCTTAAACTATCACAACAGCCGTTCCAAGTTTATTAAGACCAGCGTCCGTTGACACAAAGACCACTGGCAGTAGTAAAAAACAAAAAAAAGGTAGCAAACAACATGAAAAATCACTAGACTTTTCTAGAAGAGATGAGGTCTTCTCTCTGCATATTTCTTAGTGTTGGGAAATAAGTTGTGAATAAAAAAATTGTACCATCTATAGCGTTACTGAGATGCTGTTGGGAACTAAAATCACTCTAAGTTGACTTACAAATCTGAGCAGAATGTTAGCAATTGTCACCAAAAAAATACAAAGCAGATGAGCAGGCTAGCATCTCTCTCATACACCCTTATGCTCTCTGTCACATTCTGAAATGACAGCCTCAGTAACTTCTAAACATATAGAGGAACAGCTGCTTTATAGCAAAACTTGAGAAATGACATGATAGGGTAATAAAGGACCACCCATTGAATGGCTGGAAGTATTATAACTGTGTGGACTTCAACATGTCGCAATTGTGTAATTTGCCGTCGGAGAAATAGGTCATAGGTCAGGCCTCTCTCAGTACTAGTAATGACACAGCTGTCTATCCTGTACCAGTAGACCAAAATGGTTGCAGCAAGAAGTCGAATTAGAGAAACTTCCTAAGATTCATGTTTTGCAGCTGGCTTCACTGGAAATTTAACTGAAGATCTTTCCCATTTTGAGGGCATTCATATTTTCACTCGTTTGTAAGGATTCTCACTAAACGAGCACAGGTTGAGATCCCACTGCTGGCCATGACTCATGCAAAAGGTCTATCTCACAAAAATCACAGAAAGTTATTGAGGCTGCCACCGCTTACCAGATTGTGTTGAAATAGCAATTGGCTCTCAAAAAATGACTATGGTTACCAGGGAAAGAAGACAGGGAGGCATAGAAAATACACCCACATATGCGGACAGAATGCTGGAATAAACATTTCCCTGGGACACCAGGCTGAACACACATAAATAGATTTTACTAGCAGTTGCTCTTACCAGTTACTGCTGCTGAGGTGTATGATCCAGCAGCTAGCTGTTTGATCTTGTGCTGGTTGGTAAAAAAACTAATTAAATGAAATGTGGTCCTTTCCTCTGTGTCACCTAATCCCAACTGACCTTCACTGTTACCTCCAGCAGCATACACATTTCCTTTTTCTGCATACAGAAAAGCACATGTAATACACAAAACAAAGACAGTCTCATCAGTGGCAATAAGTCAGAGAAACTGGAGCAAGTCATTTAATTTTCAATGGAAAAACATTAAAGAAAAGTTGAGGTCTACTGTTCTGTAGAGTTCTGAGAAAATGAATACTAGCGGCTCTGGCAGCCAGAAGAAGCTCCTTCCCCAAATAATGTATATTTTAAGATAAAGCAGGAGGAAAATGGTAAATGATGTCACAGGCAAGAAAACTGAAGTTGCATTAGTACATAAATTAGAGAGATGCATAACTTGATAGTTTTGAGTACTGTGAATGAAACATATTTTTTGCTTAGGTTTTTAATAGAAATATTTTACTCATTTTAATATTTAAATCACTTGTGATTTAATTAACTAGGTCTTTATTTTGTTTAAGAATCTCAAAGATGAAGTTAAAACTGATGATAGGTATCTTCAACTTAAGAGAACTTTAAGATTTATATCTTTAATTTTAGTATGTTTCACATCTAAAGTGCTCATCTATGATGAAAAAGATAAGGCCCATTAATAACACAAATCCAGACACAAATGTCATAAGCAACTGACATACAATTTATAAATGGTCCTCGCTATATAAATGACCACAAATTACCTAGCCAGCGTGTACACTAAAAGTGACTAATATTTACCCTGTGCAGTCTTGCATACTCAACTATTATTAAAATGTTCTGTTTATTCTAATAGTCTTATTTACAGTGCTCAGGGTTTCCACATATATAAACCTCCTAATAATCAAACAATCCTCTTTATAATATTACTGCAAGCTAAAGGATCGCAACCCCAAAGATGGCTATTTCATTGCATAAATTTTAGAAGCATGACAAGAATTTGCATCGATTCTCTGTATACCATCTCTCTAAAAATTTATTTTCAGTTTAAATTTACAGTTTATTTATTTATAACTTAATAAAGCAACTTGTCACTGAAATAGCAGACTACCTTGTCTAACCAAAATGCAACAAAATTTGAAGACTTGAAAACACTCAGTTCTACTGTATTTACTCAAATATATAACTTCACACTAATAAAGATAAATTACTTGCCAAAGGTATATTTGAGTGCAGATATATAAAAAATACTAATATACCTTTACAGGGCTTAAATGAAATATTGATAATTGTTAACCACACCTCAAATGCCAGCAGGAAAATTTTCCATCTGCTACTGCTAGCAAATTCCTATATAACGTTATTTTATAAATACATTGTCTCAGAATAAATCAAGCCTTCAAAGAACTGGCTATCAAACTCCCAAGTTTTAACAGTCCCATTTTCATTTATTTTTCCTTCCTCAACATTCCTGGGGTTCCTAATGTAATTTTGCATGAAAGCAAAGGAAGAAATCTATCTTTAATATGTATATAATATAGGTTACATACCTGTGTAAACTAAAGTGTGGTTTCTTCCACAAACAGCAAGTTTTGTTTTTTCTGGTTTTAAAGCTATGAATTAAAGCCAAAGGGGGGGTAAAAGTTATAAACAAGCCGATAGCTGGTTCAACAACAAAACGTTCTATGCTCTAGAGGGAGCTCTGCTTTTTTTCTTTCAAATTTTTACTAACAGAATGATTACAAGATTCCTTGCCCATTTGAACCTAGCACATGACTTATTAAACCAGGATTCCCCCAAAACAAGAAAACAGATACAGACCTTAGAGACTTATAGCTGACACTCAGGTTAACTTGGCAATAGCTATTTCATCCCCATGCCACATTCCCCAGAATTTACCACTTATGGGATATGCCTCAAAGAATATATCACGTTGCAGGACAAAATGCATGCTTAAAGCTGTCTTCAGTTTTCAGTAACAGCACTATTCTTAAGCCCTCTTACAATGTTCCCACTGTTTTTAATCTTTAAAATCAGTGTTCTTTGCTCTGGGATGCCCTCTTACTGATCGCTAAACTCAATTGCCAAGGACGGTCCTATCCGGACTAGTGCCTCCAATTTTCCATATACAATCCTGCCTCAATTTCAGCTAGATTACTGCCCACCTGCAGCCTGGTCACTGTGAAAGACTAGGAATGTTGGCGAGAAGAGTCAAGAGTTGTTTTGGTGAGAGAGAGAGACAGAGAATACAGAGGTGCTTTTTCTCCCATGGCAAGTGCACTCCATTTCAGACACAGAGGGAAAAAAATCTCACTGACTCTTCCATCCTCTCTCCAGTTACTGACCGTTGCCAACAATTTATCTTTTCTTAGCCATGTCCATGAGCCCTATACAATGCTCTTAAAAAAGTGTTATTTTTACATAATGTATCTTTAATTGCTTTTCCACTGCACTAGTCCATGACAAAGCCAACAACCATCATCCCTTTCACAAACCCTTTTTCAGACCTTCCAAATCAACTTTGATCAGCTCCAGACCATTCAGATTGAAGTCCCCTCTACCTTCTATCACATCACCGAATGAGTTCATGCCTACTTAAGCACGAACTGGCTCTGGTCTGTCACAGAGACACAAACATTAATTGTCCAAATTCAGGTTCCTGCTTGTCCTATCTGACACCCACCACTACCAACAGGCTGGAACCATAACACTTCCAATGTTGGCTTCTTCCTACAACCTTAAATTTGCTGCTTCATATGCCAAAACGCTGCCTCCAACTTCAGAGATGATCTCAATCAGCTCTTCAGAAGCCTGTGCTCCCTGACCTTCCTTCTACTTAGGCTAACCAATTGTATTTGATGACCCGTGCTATATTTACAACGTTGCTGCTAATTTTTCATTACTGATTTCATTAGTGTCTAGTCAAGTCCCAGAAGACATTTTCTCAGAAAACGTGCAGCCACAACCATTTGGCCCCAAGCAGAAACTGAAATGTGTCCTTGCAACCCCATTCTCAAAGCCAAGTGATGACTGAAAGCTAGTGAGAAAAGCTCCAGGACTTTCTCCTGCTGTCTACTGCCAAGAAAGATACCCCCCCCTTGCGACTTTTTTCAATGGATGCCAGGTCTGGTTTGAATTGCTGTGATATTCTCTTCGTCTTTTATTCTCCATTGCAATTTGACAGCAAAACCAAAACTTGACACCCAATCCATTTAAGCCAAAGTAAGAATCAATCTCTCACATGGCTGACAGAAGATGTGAGCCTGAGAGTAGCTGCATTCTCCCTCTGAAGTGAAATGGAGAGAGGAGCAGATAAAGGACAGTAGAATAAATCAGGAAGAAGAGTTTGAACAAGCAGGATAACTTGTTTTTAACAATAAGCTAACAGATCATATCCACTGGCAGAAAGGATAAGGTTAAACATTTAATGGTGAAAAGAAACGTGTTAATAGGATAGATCTGACTTGACGTAAGTAAGGGGATAGGGAAAAAAATACTGACTTAGGCTTTTTTGAGAAGATAAAACTGTTTAGGAAAGCTCAAGAAGGTAACAGTGCAATTAAAGCATATTTTACAACACATGAAAGAATATGCGTATTTATTATACTGCTTCATACAAATATGTTAACATTTATGCCCCCTCAGGCACTTCTTACACTTGCTAAAAATGTAGCAGCACTTGTAGAAAGTTCTCGATAAATTAGTTCTTTTTCATTTATAAAGGTCCTAAGACAAAAGTGATGCAAAAGTTACACAGTGCTGTTGCAACTGATTTCTAACTCATAGACAGCACTGCAGAGACCAGGCATCTGATTAATGTCTTTGCAGTCACAATGAAATGTGGTTTGTCAGAAAAGGTAACTATTACAGAAAATGAGAGCCCTCAGTAAAGATAGGATTCTATGTATCTGAGGTAATCTTCAGACAGAAAAGAACCCAGAATCTGGAAATGATGGAAACTCAATCAGGGATCCTTTTAAGCTACCTTTATGAGCTTGCGCAGTAATATGCTACCCGTGATGAGTAAAGACGGCAGAATCAGTTATTTTGGAACTGCATCTTATAAAATACCTTTTCACAAGGGTCTCCTTTCAAAAAGACAAAAAAAAAAAAAGAAAAATTAAACAAACCTTTAATACATGTCGGTTTGCTGACAGTGTTCCTTGATCCTAGTCCTAATTGTCCCCAGTTGTTACTGCCGAACATGTATAGTTTACCATTCCCTGAAAGAAAATGCACAGTCAGAATCCATACCTCATGTAAAACAAGATGGTCATTCACACACTACGTTATTTATTACTTCCTTGTTAATGTAAGGTTTAAGATTAGGTAATTCAATACTTAAGTGTGAACAATAATAAATGTCCTTGTGATTTTTCAGTACAAAAGTAGTAATTGCATTAAGTAAGAAATCCCCAGCCAGAAGAAGGGACAAAAAGCAGAACAAACATCCTCTCCTTTAATTACAGCACTGATAAGGTGCTCTTCAGAAAATAAAATGTACTCTTGGACAGACCCTGCAGTTCAGAAACCACGGTATCTATAGGCCTACTTATAAAATAACAGCACATTTAACTGAGCACCCACATCTTTTACCCCAAAGACAGGAATGAATAATGCAGCTATATAACTAATACAAACACAAATTTGTAACATTCAGCTTATTTTATTGTTTAGGGAGGGCTATTTCTTTTACTGCTAAATGTCTTCTCTTAAAATGATTTACAAATTTGCACTTCTGCAGAACATAGTTTCTGATAAATTTTCAAATGCGTTCAGAAATTGTATTAATTTGTTACTCTGCCTATAAAGAAGGAATGCACAAAACCACCATGCAGTCAGGGAGTTTTGTAAACCTAAATGCAGACATTAGATTACAAATCTTCAACAGAAGCAATGCTAGAGTCATATTTCAGAAACTGGTATGACATGTCATTGAACTTGCAGGTTTGACCATTACAAACAATGAACTACTGTAATTCCAAATAACCAGTGTTTTTTTAAGAGGATGGTATATGAACAGATGAAGCTTTTGTCATCAGGCATGCAAATTAAACTGCCAAAACTGACTACTGACAATACCTTAAAACAAATTAATTTAATGTAATTTTTTTAAGTATTAGCTTTTGTAAAGCTGTGAAGTTCATACCCAAAGATAAAACCCTTGTTCCAACAGAAAACTTGGCAAAACAATAGAAACTGATTTGTAAAAAAACCCCACCCTTTTATAGCTGTTAAAAGGAGTTTATTTACTTTTGATGAAGGTCTGCAGAGCTTTGCAAGTTAAGACTCCATCACAAGGCTGTCACATACATAAACTTTGTCACCCTAGCCATCAACAATTATGACATGATTGCAAGGCATAACAGCAATTCCATATAATAATTACCAAAATATTATGGCTATTTGTACTCAGCAGGTTCCCAGTGAAAGTTCTGAATGTGATTTACAGAGACTTTGAAATATGATTGAAATGTGTAAAATATAACAAAAATACTTACTCTGTTAAAAAAAATCCATTTATTTTCTTAAATATAATCATGTATTAAAAAAAAACCCCACACACCAACAAACCACTAACAACTAACAATAACTAGTATCCAAAGTCCCCATCAAATTGTTAGATTTGACAATTTTTGGAACATGGGGCTACGTGTCAATATTATGTCTTTCCAAGAAAGTTGGAAGGGAATAAAGTCTGAGGTCAAGTCTACGTTCATGGTAGTACTTTACTAATAGCATCTATATACCACCACCCCAATTTTCATAATGCAATCACGTCAAAACACAGGCAGAGCTGTCTGTCACCAGGAGGAAAACACACCTCAACAGAAAGAATTCTTACTAGCAAATAGTATCCTACATTGGTATCTGCTTCTTCGTATCCTTGGTTTACACTTTTTAACTGCCTTTGTAAGACAGTAGTACTCCTGTGGGAACATGATGACAAGCTGCCACAATTCAATTTAAGTCCTCTTCTATCCATTCAAAATTCCAACAGGTCATGCTTTTCATCCTATAATCAGCCGTTTCTTACACCAGTCTTTAAATTCTCAGACACTGCTTTGTAAGTCAAGGAGCTTAACAGATGAGAGGATTTTTTTTTTACATTCTTTTACAACTGAGTAGCAGCCTTTTTTAATTTCAGGTTTCCAACAATTAGCAGTGTAACAGAAAATAAGAAATCTGAGAAGCAGGTAACTCAGTGAATGAAAACTAATAGGCACCACAGAGGAACCTAAACAAAAGGCTGTAATGAAGCAACATTTCTGGGTCTGTACAGCAAATCAGGTTTTGGAACAGACATGATGCAACCTAAGCTGGCCAGGAAACATGACAGAATTTTGTACGCAAAAGGCCCTATTTTCATAATTGCATACCGAGATATCTCCAGTCATCACCACAGATGCACTGAAGTGAGAACAAATTCAACAGCAGAGAAATAGGCAAGGATCATATTTCAAAACTTGGCAAACTTAGATCACCCTTGTTTTTTTTGCTTCCGCTTTGGTGCTGACATACAGAGACTGTGGCCATCTGCCACCTGGAGTGGCTGGCAGAAGCCAGGTCCAGCAGAGTAACATTAGGACTCAGGGCAGCAGAAGGGAAACAACAGGGTAGAAAGAAAGGGACTATACTCGGACTGTTTTGGTCATGAAAACATACTTCCAACACCAGTCTCCACCTTCATCCCGATGCACGGCTGGAGTATTTCTCCAAAGTACACATGCATTGGCTTATCACTAGCACGTGTGTCACCAACGTTACTTGGGGGCTATGAGGGAAGCCACAGACACTTACACCTTTAGGAACAAAGATTTTGTGAAAGACTTCAGGAAGAGAGTGTCTCCTAACCAGTGCATTTCTCTTATGAGTAGCTGCTATCACAACTGTGATTCCTGGGAACCCCATCTGTCATGTGCTCCCCTAGTTCATGAAGCGCTACTAAAGGCGCTGGGAAATACCAGCTGGAATCCTCAACACGCTTCATGATAATAGCAGGCAGCCAAGCATTCCCATCACCTATGTTTAAAAGTATGTTCTAAACAGCTTTTCTCTTGCTTTCTAAATTATATTGGTATGGGAGGGAAATAAAATGGGGAGACAGTGTACAGATTTTTAGCATTTACTACAAGATTCTATTGAGAAACTATATCCAAAGAAAATGTAAAAGGTAAGATTTTGGACAAAGTATCATAAGCCAGGCACCATGATTTTTTAATTTTTTAATTTGTGCTATTTTGTGAATAAACTATGTTAAGAGTTCATTTAAAATTCATATGCAATTCAAACACATCTCATGAAAACGGGAATGATTATCAGTTTTGTTAGGCAAGTCATGATATTCTCAAAATAAAAGCTTTATTGAGCAATAAGTATAGTAACACTTAGGATATTTAGCATCACACAAACAAAAAAAAAAGCACAGTATGTTCCTTGCTACACATATCAAAGATCAACACAAATGTGTATTAATCTTTCTAATTTTCACCTTGTAGCTGACATAAAAGATACTGTGCCATGTTCTTATGGCCCACGGGTAGGCAGAAAGGATAGAAGGAATCTGGTGTCCAAAGACCTGGAGAGATTCCAAGGTTTCTTTGGTGTAAATTGCTGAATGTTTAATGCCTTACAAAACTGGAAATTACGAGCATACTATCTTGTTGTGGTTCCGTATGCACCTCTTTTCACTCCTACTTTCACACTTGATACTTCCTTCTTTCCTTCTACCCTCTTGCACTGGGGCCTTCAATTGTCTCCAGAGCTCTGAGTTCAGAAAATGGGTCTTCCATCATCACCATTTTCCCTCTTGTGACCAGGATCAGTCTCTCTGATCAAATGTGGGCAAGCTGCCTAGGATACTCTAATCAAGGCAAATAAACAATAAGACAGCTGTTAATTGAAAGCGTTTTGTACAAAAGGAAATTAATAGAAAGGTGTTGGGAGGAGATCCTTAAAAATATGCACAATTTCACTTACTTCACAGCAGCTCCCAACAGGATGAATATATTGCTTTCCAAAGCTTGCAGTTACAGAAGATGCAGGGAGTGGACTGTCAGTATGCTTGGGCCAAAAATATGTAGAAATTGGGCAAGAAACATTATTAAACATATTACAAGTGGTGTTGGAAGAGATACGGCTCATGACTGCATTAAAGAATTAAAGAAGACAACTACTTAAAAAGGTTCCTGCTTGAACATTTTAATGAAGATTGTGCTAAAGGTGGAAAGCAAATGAATAAAGAAACACAAATTTCAATCCCAAACTCCAAAACTGGTGAAGGAAATGTTTCTCTGACTAGCTCAAGAAGCCAACTCAAAGTCAGCAAGTAACTATCACTGGTCCTTTAAATTCCAACACACAGACACAGCACATAAATAAAATTTTGGACTCCTAACCTAGAAAGCCAAAGAACAGAGTGTTTGATACTTACTTTACACTTTTCTTCCTAAAAGTCACATGGGAACATTGATGCTGGATGAGACGAAAGAAGTATTTGAAAATTTCTGAATATTTTCTTTGAGTGCTAAGTATTAGTTCCTGCACATTTTCTTCATTTGCATTCAGTCAAGATTCAGTGCTAGATGTAGCTGTCTCTCCTGCCCAAAACCAGCTTTAAGGAATGTTTTGTATCAGTATGGGTGATCGTTTTACTTACGATTGTTGAGTCGTGCTAGTGTGAAACGGATACATTTCTATTAGATTTAAATTTACCTCACATTCCCACTGTCCCCTAGATACATATGTCTCACCACCTCTTACAGGTGGTGGGGAAAAAAAAAAAAGGAGGGGGGGAGGATTTTGTGACCTGTAAATAAAGGCTGAAAATAAAATGAAGCATGCATTAACACACACCTACTTGAGATACTTTTCCTTCCTCAGCGATGTTTGTCTTTTATCTCTCCCAGGTCACGTTCAGCTGGATTTCAAGAAGCTCTTGGTTTCCTGCAAGGTACCCTCCTTTATTGGCATGCACTGCTGGAGCTTTTATTCCAGGTGTTACTGTAGTTCAATGTCATTCACCAAGGGCTGTAATTCCACTGCCTTATCCAACTCCATCTAACAGCAGAAATGTGAGGTCCACACGGGCACGCACAGGTGTGAAGAACAAATGCGGGACAAAGGTTTTCTGTTTCCCTTCTTCACTTTTTTGTATGACTCCGCAGTTTCTCTACCTTTGCTCATCATTGATCAGGATTTTACCCTCACTTTTGCCTCTAGTTTACAATGTACAAAAGAACCTTTTGGTACCAAAGAAATTTTGTACTCATGCTTCTACAGTTCATTGTCCTCAAAAGCCTTGAGAAAATAAAGATCTGATTACCTAGAAGTTTTGCTGCTTACGTATCTGCACACTAAAACAGCAAAGAGCAACCACCAAGACATTCTTGAAACATGTTGCATATATTAAAATAACAGGGAAAAGAGGAGGAAGACAGTAGAGAAAAGGTGCTGCATGCAAACCTACTCAAGCTGACTTCTTCGAAAGCTTTATCTAAGTGGCCATGGTAATTAGGGGATTGTTGCTGATTAGGGTAACAGTGCTGGCACAGGCGCATGCCAGGGGAACTCAAGCAGGCAGTTTAAATTGACTAGTCTTAAACTGAGAATTATACTAGTGTTATTTCAAACTGAGTGTGGGTATACAGAAGAATATACCAACAACAATTTCAAAAGGAAAATTTCACAGCACTCCAGGTTACATTCTGATTACTTTTATGCAATAGGCAATTTAATAGAACGGTCGCAATCCAAGAAAAAGTGTCAAGTTTTGTTCAAAATAAACTATTAGTGGATAATTAATCTTCTGTGAAGTTAGGCTTGAAAAAGTAATTGTATAATTTCACCTCAAGACGTTCTGCAGTCCATGAAATCTACGCTTTTTTTTTGTCATGCCTGGAATAGTTCATCCTAAAACTCCAGCATGTTCAACTTTGCTTAGGGACATAGCAAGAAACCCTCGGGAAATTATTTAATGAGCAATGACTCATCGGGCATTGATGAGGAATACTTACATTTCAATAAAAACGTCCTGAAAATATGCATATAAAAATCATAACAGAGTCTTATTGTCTTATCAGCAGTTGTCAATACAATTGACACATGTGCTTATCAACAAAAGAGTACTCCTTTCCAGGTACAATAAACTGAACAAATTTCTTCAATGAGTATTGTTTCCATCATTTCAAAGATACGAAAATAAACATTAACACTGCTCACTGTATTGCATCTGAGCTTCTCTTAATGCTTTTGCAATTTATTTTCAATTTTAGTAGGGTTTTCTGACTTCTTTCGCGTTGCTCTTTCAAGGGTCATTTTCAGTTGACAGTTAACAGTAATCCAAATTTTCATTTCAGAGGCACAATTTTAGCTATTATTTCAGGCAGATGCCTAGTGAACTTGTTGACTGTGTTCAACACATACTATTTACTTCCACGATACAAACCTCTATATTTAAGCTTGCCTACTAAACACTCAGATTCACAAGAAACGTTCAACCTGAACAGCCACTTTTACTCTAAACCCTGTGTGAAACATTCAGTTATTACAGATTCCCTCATTAGAGTTCTTGGGCATGTCTTGTGAAAACCTTCAGTGACCTCACACTAACTTCAAAGGCACCCAATAGTTCTCACGTAACACCCCTGTCTCCTCTCCACAACCTCATTTGATATATTACCTCAGGATTCAAATAAGAATCCTAACTTTCCAAGCTGTCCAAATATATAACCTTTTATCATACAGTCCATTTCCAATACTGACCTGTAACGATAGCGGTATGTTCATCTCCACATGATATAAGCACAGGCTTGTCATTTTTGAACCAGAACTTGCTAGGAATATCTTCAGCAAATTTGCTTTTTCCAAATGTGAAAACAGCACCTGATTCTAAAATGCAAAGAGATAAATGTTAATCTTAACGAAAACAAATTTTGCCTCGTACACTTTGAAATCGTCATTTCCTATTAATTCAATTGCACATTTTAGTTTCCCATCTTTTTCTCTTTTAAAAAAATGGCTGAAGCATTTTCTTCTATTGTGTTTCACCAAGACTACTTCATTTTCAGGCTCACATTTCAGTCCTCCTGATTCTCCGCAGCCTCCATGAATTTCCTAATAGAATAGGTACTGTTGCTGTTATATTGTGTTCTGAGGATACAATAATTTATTTTAAAGTACACTAATGTACTTTATTGCTGCCCTCTGGGAAAAACTATTAGGTGTGCAAAAGAAAGAATAAAGAACTCTGAATAACTGTCCCCAGAAACTAAAATATAAAGTTCATCCTGAAAGCAGGTCCAGACAAAGAGCTGTCACGTTTATACTTGACTTCAAGCAGGTTTTCCAAATTGGATTAGAGACACACACTGTAAAGAGGTGACACCCTTCCTGACCCATCCGAAAAGACACATGTGCTCTAAAAATGACCCCCTAAAACCAAAACTCTCAGCCTTCAAAACACAGGTTGGCAAAACTGTCTTTGCTCGGAAGACCAGGATCTAAAAAACCCAAACAAAACCACCCCAATATGAAGTCCAGACAGCTCTTCCACCCTTGTAATGAGACTAGTTTTCTTAATTCTTCCCACTATTCATTCAGCTTTTGGTTAAGCATGTAGCTTGACAAAGAAAATATTAATTATACAGGAAAATAAACAAACTTACAAGTTAAATAATTTGCCAAAAAGCCACGCAGACAATATGGCAAAGCAGAATTAGATCTCCTATTTTAAAATGTCAAACCATGTGCTTTAAGCATAGAATCTTTTTTTTTCTTTTGAAAAGAAAACAAAGAAAAAACCCAAACCTTTTCCTTGTAGACTTTTTGCTAACTTGTAAGCTATGATAACACAAGTGACACTAGATTGCTTCAGTAAAATTACATATAATTTGATAGCGACTTTGAAGCATCTCCGCGTTTTTACTTTTAAGGAAAACAATCTCTTCAATGGTCCGCACCCCAGCTCTGAAACCCAAAGTTCTCTCTTAAAATGTAAGTTTGATATTCATTTAGAAATGATCCTTTAATACAAAAGTCTCCAATATTTGCAAACAACATGTTATTTTATGCATCAGGTTCAGCAGACACGTATAAAACTGTATTTACTACCTCTCGAGATACGTTTCACCGTTTTATTAAAAATGGACCTCGTGCAGACAAATTCAAGCCTTCCAAAGAAAGGGCTGAGTTTTTCCTCGTTTTACATAGGCAAAGCCACAACCTTGGACAGGCTAAAAGGCATCTGAACACTGGTTTAAAACTTTGTATTTCCCTCCAGCCAGCCACGCTGGCTGATCACGTTTACAGTGATCCCTGTGGCACCCGTGCCCAAGCGGAGCCCGCTGCTTCCTTTCTTTCTATTTCAGAAGTGTTAACGTCAATAAATATATATACATAACATCAATAAATAAATATATATATAAATGTTCTTGGTTCAACGAATAGAACAAGCGGACAATTTAATTCACGAACACCCTTCGTATCTCACTCACTTCACAACTGAAACCCGAGCTGTCAGCATGGAAATTAAATCCCGCCAATTCATTTATTAAATTGGGGGGGGTAAGGGGGAAGCCACCAAAAAACCGCTTAACGCCGCACCACCGTACCCTGCCGGTGACGACACCGCGGTCGCCCCCGTCTAGATCTCTGACGTCAGCCCACGTATTTGTCCCCAGACCCCGGAANCGGGGAGCGCAACGCGGCCAGGGCACGGCAGGCGGGGGCTGGCGGGGGCCGAAAGCCATTTTGAGGTTCTCGATGTGCGGGGAGCGCAACGCGGCCAGGGCACGGCAGGCGGGGGCTGGCGGGTGCCGAAAGGAGGGAAGAGGCACCTCCCTTGAGGGCCCCGTGCGAGTCTTGTCTCCGTCAGGGCTTTGCTCTCCCGGCACCGACCCTGGGCACCGTTCCTGTCTCCTGTCCCTGCCGCCGGCTCCCGCAGTAGCTGGCTCCCACCATGGCTCTACCGCCTGGCGCTCCCTGCCTAGCTGAGTGAGCGGACAGAACATTACTCAGAAACTTTTTATTTTGTCACGGCTGGGATTCTGCTGTCCTAAAAGTCAAGTTTCCTCTGTTTGATGGTCTCTCGCTCACCAGGATGTCCGTGTAAAGTCTTCTGATCGATGCATGAGAAGACGTTCAATCATCCACCCAGACGGGGACACCTGAGTGATGTCAACTGTGCAGACCCCACTGGAATAACTCCAGGGGCTTGTAGCCTTTTAACCGTATTTAACGTGCAATCCAAAACTCCCAGTGGAGCTTTTCCCTGCCCCCCAAAAAATCTATGGTCATTTATGGATCTCCGTTTTCTTGCTATTGCTGTGTGTTTCAGATATGCCAGGTCATCCCATGCCAAAAGAAAAAGGTCTGGATTTAAGGATGATGTACTGCAATAGAGGCTGCAGCTGGCAGCCTGGACAACCAATTTAAGCCTTGTTTTGTGCAGAGTTTAATCAGTGCTGTTGATTATGCACTGTATATAATCAATGCACTGTTGGTGCATAAGATGAGGTACCTATATAAGTACGCACAAAGAAGCGTGGCCACATTTTCAAAAGGGAACAGAAAGTGTGATTTTTGCCCCTGCATGAGGCAGGGATTTCATCTCTTTGAACTCCAATATCCCTCTGATGCTTTTCTGCCCTGACGGCTTCTCCTAAGTCCAGAGCAAGGGGATATCCAGCAAAAGCTGTTCAAAATAAAACTGGACAAACATTGTTCTACAAAGTGAAGCCTGAAATTGTAGTTAGCAGATACCACAGTTGCCAAGAATATAAATGGGTTATGAAACGATTAGGAAGATTCATGGGAAGAAAGTGTCTGCAGCAGGATTTTGGTTTCTCTGACTGTGGGATCCTATTTGAGCATCAACACCTGGTTAGGAGAGATGAGAGCCACCTCACAAAGTGGGACAAATGTATCTCTGCTGGTAGGATGGCTGATCTGGTGAGGAGGTCTTTGAACAAGGCATGATGGGGAAAGGACAAAGTTACCAGTAGCATCTGCAAGTGGCCAGATGCTGAGCTCCTGGAAGTTTTCATTGGCCACCACTGAGTGCAGGATGGATGGGAAAGATTGTTTATAGAGCGAACATTTGGGTTTGGGTTTGGTTTTGGACAACCACTGCATGCAGACGAAGCAGAAGTTGTGCTGGCAGGTGTCCAGTTACTCCACGTTGTCCAAGCAGACACGTACTGCTGGAAGATGCTGCCCACATGCCGCTGTGGGCATGGTGGGGTGCAGCAGGTTGGGAGCTGGTCCCCCTTGGAGGTGCCCCAGCTGCTGGAGCCCCACTCTGCAAAAGAGAGGCACCAAGGTCAGGCCCTTCCTCAGGGTCGGAAGCCGGGGTGCAGATGAGCTGTGAAAGGACACTGACCTCCCAAAGTGTTTCTTTTGGTTTAAAAGGAAGCAGCATGGGTACTGTTGGCATACCACCCCACAGACACATCTGTATAAATGCCTTTCTTGACTTACCCTACCCTGACTGCTGCTTCCCCTCAGGAAAGGGGGTGTCAAGGATCAGTATCCTGCCATCTCAGAGAGGAGAGAGTCCTTACCTTCATATTAGATGACTATATCAATATCATTCCTCTATCCTAATCTACTTTTCTCTTACGTTACATCATTCTCTCTTCACCAGTGTGTCTCAACCCACATACTGCTAATCCTCCATTTTCAAGACCGAGCCCTGGAATATAGAAATATGCCAAAGCAATTCAATCCTGACTTCAACATTGAAGCATTTTATGGTGTTGAGACAAGCGAGTCAGTCTTTCACATGGTAGCACACTGAGCCCTGGCAGCCCAGGGGCAGCTAGCAGGAACGGGAGGTGGCTCCGGGGCTCTGCGCTGAGCGATGCTGCTCTCACCCCAGATGTAAGAGAAGTGCATAGCGACACCGGTCCGACTCTCCTCCTGCGCCTGGCACTGCTGCTCACTAACAGGGACCGGTCGGTCCATGTGGGAACTGGGGTCGGCAGTCCGTGTACAGGGCGACCTGACAAAGGGGCACAGTCACTGTCCCTGGCTGCAGGATGAGACTGGGCACCTCGGCACTGTGACCGCCTTTCCTTTCCCCACTGTCTTTTCTCCTGGGTAGCACTAGGGACACACACTCGGTCCCCAGGGGCTGGGCTTGAAGGCCATGGGAGTCATTTGCCAGAGAAGGGCAACCCAGAGGGAACATGGCCTGGGTTTCTTGTCTATGTGCAGCTCTTCTGGCTCTTTTGTTCTCTTCCCATTTGTGTCTGTTGGGTTTTGCTTCTGCCTGACGTTTCCCCTGGCAAGTGCTGCGTTTTCCAAGCATCTCAGGGTTGGTTTGGCATGAGGGGTCTCAAACGTACCCCACCAAGAGCTATGGCTCTGCATGACTTATTCATGGCAGTCTCTCTTTCTGGGGAAGGCAAACTTCTTTTCTATGTGTTTTAATTATATGATCCTCACATTGCAATTTCAACATACCACCTTCTCCGACAGATATGCCATCACCTTGATTTACGCAAGTATGCTTCTCCTTACACAGAGGAGGAAATGAGAAAGTAATGATCATATTTCAAAACCACCTACAGTGCAGGTGGCGTAAAGTCTTCTCTGACAATTATATTTGAAGGTAGAAATTTAAATGAAATCACTTCAGTATTTAGCAATTGACCAACACCGGATTATACAGCAAGCAGTTTAACGTAAGGAGGTATGCAGGCCACAGTATTTAAATTTCTGGGCCTCATGGAGGGCTGTTTAGCGCTACCATAGCACAATTGAAAGCTTGGTTCAAAAAAAAAAAAAAAAAATCCAGGAAAATCTACATTTTAAAATATAACCGTTCTCCATTCTTGTCAGGGCCCTGAGGGCACGAATAAGCCTTAATGGCCCTGTGCAGCCCCGCACCGGTGGGCTCGGGACTCCCATTTTAGCTCTGCGTGGGGCTGTCAGTCCCTGCCCAGGCTGTGCTGGGGCTGGGGAGCTCCCCCCCGGTCACGGTCCTGACCCCAAGGGAGCCGCCCCCCTCGTGCCATGGCCTGACAAATCTTCTTTTGCCTTCTCAACTAGCACATGCTCCTGTGCAAATATTTAACAAACATGAAATTGCTAAGAAATGGTATTGACACAGGTATGCTAAGATGGGCCCCCGGAGGAGAGTGGTGCAATGGGGCCCGTGAGGAATCTCTATCGGTGAGGTTTGACCAAGCAAAAGCTTCAGTGTCAGCCCCCGCCAGGCCCAGCCCTGGCTTGGGACAACCAAAGCGAAGACTTTGGCTCTTGGTTTCCCCTCATTTGCCCAGCGGCACAGCTCGCTCTCTGCTTCATGCGCCCTTTTTTTCTCTGAACTTTACTAGTGGTACTGAGAGAAGCCTAACGCGAACGGAAGATGCTGTTTAACGTGAGGAACCTCTTCAGTATTGCAAAACTTGCAGGGACCACCAAGCAGCTGCTGCGACAGTTTTGGTAAGCTTATCCTTTAGTTTTGTCTGGTGTTCATGACATTTAGTCAGAAACCTGGAGACAAAAGCAACTGAATCCTCTGAAGGAGTGAATGTTTCAGAGAAAGGCACTTTTACCCCCCATGTTTTCAGTACCCTTTTGCCCCCCAAGGCAACAAGCTCTGTGTCTTTGGGAGACTGGAGGATTTTTCCTTTTAATGTCTGTGAAATGCTGTTAATTCTTTCTGTGGGATTTAGCAGCAAAGTCAAGAAGGAATGTTTGGTTTTGAGGTCAGCGTACACTGCATGTACTGTAATCAATAAATAACTATCTGAATAAAGTACAGGAAATTCTTATACATTTAGACAATTACCACATGCCAGTACTTGGCGGGGTGGGGGGGTGGGGGTGGGCGAGAGGGGGAGGGAAATTCTCTCCTTGAAGCTGCAAGGTGAATCTCTGCTTATGTATTTTTTTGTCTCTATATACACTGGAGGCGTGCAGGAAAAGCAAGGTTCAAAGTTAACCAGGTAGACCTGGCTCTGTGACCTGGCTTTGGGTTCTTTCTTCAGCCACAGAGACGTGCCTGTCCCCCATGACTTCAGAAAAGTACCTGTAAGACAGTGTTTCAGTAGGCTGCTTTCCATGCTTGTCACATCTCCAGAATCAGGTTAAAATTATAGACTGGAAACTTAATTCCACATCTTCCTATGATTTCATGTTGGTGTCAGTAAGAATAGCATTAACAATGTTATATAACAATTAGTGCTAGAAAACAATATACAGGTATTTCATATTCACAGGAATCCCAATATGCAATAAGTAATTTTTATTTATCATATCTATGTTGCATTAGATGAAAACCAAATGTTTGGCATGTTCTGTGATTTATTTGCTACAGTTTGAAAGTGGTCCTGAAGCGTGGGTGGTAATTTTTTAATGGATTTTGGACTTTGATTGCTGTTAATAGGTGGGAACTTTCTCTGGTTAGCAGAGATGATGAAAAAGCAAATTTGGAAAATGACTGCAGTAAAGCTGGTTTTCCAATAAAGTCATCCAATTTGTTAAGCTCCCCACATAATGTTGTTTGTTATTTTTAGGGGTTTTTTAACATTATCATAACATTGTCATAAGCTATCACCACTATCTGTGAGCACTACAAGTTGAGCACGTGTGTGTTTGATACTGCCGGATAACCTAGTATTTATCAGTCTGTGCTAACAGTCCAAAGTAATTGCTGTCCCTTCTCAGAAAGGAATAAGCCAACTGCTTGGCCTTGCAATTTTGCCTATTACATTTTAACTTTGGTATGTTGTCTCATTCTACTTCTCTGGAATGTATTTGTCCACTTCTGCCTCTCTTTCAGAGCATGTGGACAACAGGGAAGGGAACACATTTCTTGAAGGTCATGGCAATAAACAGAATCATCATGGGAACATAGAGGTCAGAAGCAGACCTATAGTCCAGTTTTCTGCTTGTAGCCTGACAACAGTGTATGAGGTCAGCTATGACTTTGCTTAGCCACGTCTTGAAAATCTCCAGAGGATGGTAATTCCAAATCCTCTCCGAGTAATCAATTTTAGTACTTCACTATCTACCAGCGCAGAAATGAGTGGTGGATATTTCTCAGTTGACTTCTCAGTCATGCCAGGTGGTAAAACAAGACCAATGAATAGAAGTTCCTGCTTGGCAGGTTGATATTAGGTGATCTCTAACTCCCTAGAAGGAATTGTAGGCTGCAATTAGAAACTCGAGGAGCAGCACCAAATCTGCTCTGGAAACAATGCAGCGAAGGAGAGTAGAGTGACCAAGCAGCAAGCAGTTGGACAGATTTTAAAAGAGGACAGATGTTTTTTTGTTCCCCCAAACTGGACTGAGTAGCAAATTCCTGTTTTGAACAATAATAACAATAAAAACTCACTGTTATGAAACTAATTTCCTTCAGAATATACACATTAAAGTTAGACCCAATCCCTTGAATATCAACTAAAAGCCTTGGTAGTCAAGGCTGGATTTCAGTAGCTTACCTTGGTGAGCTGTTTTTCATGCTATGGTGGAAGCTACCTGACCTATGAATGCCCAGCTTTACTTATAATATCAGGTATATTCTATTCTGCAGCTGTTGAATATACATGTTGTACAGGAAATCATTTTGCTAGCTCTGTAACACCCACTTCAAATTAAAAAATGGGGCATTTGTGTGCTTCCTAACTTTCTACATTGTTTACCTCAGGTTGGAGGCAAGCACGGGGACAGAAGGATAACACTTATAGCAAAATATGTAACTATATTTTACTAATGATTGTAATGCTATGAAGATTAGCCTCTATGGCTTGGAAATGTGCATTATTATTTTAAATGCCACAAATATTTATTACTTAAGTCACACATACAGTTTAGATTGTATTACACTTTTGAATGAATTTTCAGAGACATTCTAAGAAAATACACAGGCAACATTTCTCTAAACTTAGAAAATAAAAAATCCACTCTTTTATCTGCACAGAAGAGTCCAGCCCTACTGCAGTCTGGGGGCCTTTGCAGAGACCAGACTCTGATGGTGCACATTGATGGGAATTCTTTGTGGTGCTTTGTGCTTAGTTTAGTGGTGGATCCTCTGTCAGTCTGTATAATCCCTGGAGCACATTGCTCAGATATATGACAGCATATACTGAGTTCCAGCAATATTAATCTGCAGGGCATCTGCATGGGCTACTTCTTCATATATTTTCTGTGTTTCTGCTGTTACACATAATCCTTTTCACTGTGAAAAAAGTCTTCTTAGTAATGGCGGTCGTGTAATGTGTATCTAAAGCACTTTTCAGGTGTCCAGAAGGAAAACGCACAGCATTAAGATGTCTTCAGTTGAAGACGAAATGCAGCTACATGGTTTGAAAAGTCATACAGTTTGTGCTGCGAGGTCAAATGGACAGTAGTAATGCTTGGTACCGTTCCCTGAAGAGCTGCACTCTTCCTCTGTTTTCGGTTGGAGCCTACACCACAAAATTCTGCAGAAGGTCTTTCCCTCCAGATTTAACTAATATAACACCAAAATCTTTAGAAGCCATGGTAGGCCTATCCACTACCAGGGCTTTTATTCATTGGAATTAACAGAAGAATGAACAGAAATTCTGTATTTTTCCCTGAATTTTCCTAGCTGTGGGCTGCAGGGCTTGGCAATTGGCAGGTGCTGTAACTGAGCCTGACCTCAAAGGTGAGCTAAAGGGAAGCCTACTTGAAAATACAAAAGTGGTAGCTGCACTCGGTCCATTTGTTTGCATTGCTTTGGTCTTCATTCCATCAGATCAGTCTAAAAATGCTGCCTTTAATTAAAAACACATGTTTAGCTTGTACCCATCCAAGCCTTAGCAAGAGTACAGTGAGGGCTGTGTTATGCTAAGGAAGGCTGTAGATACAGTGCCAGAGAAGGGGCTAAGCTGCCACTCTCCCATATTAATCTCAAACCTGTGGAAACTTGGGCTTGGATGTGACTTTCATTAGACTTAGACACGTCGTCTAAGGTAGAGGAAATTTGAGCATGTAACTTCTGTGGGTGATTACCAATACCCAATTTCGTGTGATTCTGAAGTCGTAAATCTGGCGGGAGGCCAGAACACATTGAATAAATACACTGCACAATGCCCAGAATGTCTCTTGTGTGGTAAGAGAATGATCAGAGCACATGGCTATTTTGCTGTTGTGTTTGTTTTTTTTTTACCCTCTTCCTCAGTGTAATCAAGATATTTCATACACATTTATAGAAATACCATCATTTGCATCAGTGGGGGTGGAACATGGCAAGTGTCTACTCATCCACGAAGCACAAGGGAGGGAGAAAGAGCACCGAGATCTGTTCCTTGTATTCTCTGCCGCTGAAGGGCAGCTTTGTGGTCTATCCATAAGCCATTTCACCAAGCCCTGAATTCCTCTATGCATTTGGGTTTATTTGATTAGGCAGCATGCAGTCAAGTCATATGCATATCATAAGGCAAAGGAAACTCCATCTAATGTACAGTTCATAATACAATTTGAGACACTGTTATGGTGGTGATCAATATAGTGTATAGTGTCATGTTGTGTATGTCTGACAGTAAAAGTTGTTTAAACTAATTAACCCAGCCCATCAAGCTGATCCAGCTGGGTCAAATGAAGGGAGTGGGGGGGAGATTTCAGCTGCTTGCTTATTTGCTTTAGCATGAGTACAATTTAGTGCCGAATGACAAAAAGAATATATTTTTTGCTCTTTTTGCACAGGTATGGGCCACCGGCTCAAATGAATGTTCATCTGAAAGGTCGTGACCTCCTTACTCTACAGAACTACAAAGCAGATGAGCTGAAATATTTGCTGTGGATGGCCTCAGATTTGAAACAAAGAATAAAGCGCAAAGGAGAGGTAAAATGCTTCAACTGTCATTTAGGTCACTCAGATGTTGAAATAAGTATTTGGAATGAACCATTCAGCTGTCTTGTCCTAAACATCACCATAGTTCTCAAATACTGTAAATCATGTGCTACAAATCAAAAAGCTGTTCTGTAAAGTGTTCTGAGATACTCTTTAAATATTTCAGAGGACTTCACAAGTGAAAAGGTTAAACAGCTTTTCACAGCTAACGCCCTGTTGTTGGCTAACCCCATCCATCAACACATGGTGTACATGCAGCACTAAATATATGAAATGGAAGACGCTTCCCTGCATGGGATTAAATTAGTATCAGAGTTCTCCTTAATGCTAGCTCAAATTGAGTGCCAAAATGCAGCTGCTTTATGCCCAGAGAATCACTTTTTTTCTTTTAACCTTTACACTGGTAATGAATTCCTTGAGGGGCAGAAGAATAAGCCTATGGTTAAAAAACACCTGTGTAACTTGTCTAATGCTGAATTAAAATATGAAAGAAGTATTTCACACTGTAAAGTGTATAATGACTGTAAAATTGAAATGCCTTCGATTTTCATGTTCCAGTATTTGCCTTTGATGCAAGGAAAATCTTTGGCCATGATTTTTCAGAAGAGAAGCACAAGAACAAGATTATCTGCAGAAACAGGTAGGTCTGAGCAATGGCACAGTTAGATTTTGTATGAAATTGTATACTGTAAATATGTACTGAAAAACACTGCATGATTTTGTGTGTAGCAATTTCTACTCAAGAGAAACCTAAAGTTTGAAAGCAAAAATAGGAAAAGAATGGTAGCTAATTGTGGTTCACCTTGCATATTAATGTCACAAGCACATCGCTTTGGTCACTGAAATTTCGCCAGATCGTTCCAAAACATGATAGATCAGAAATAAACAGAGAGAAGTAAGCATTTCTGGTGTAAGATCCTAGTTGTACAGGCAAGATGCACATTTCCTAACATCTATTTTAGTAAGCATCACAAATTTAATTATGTGCAAGCTCTAATAAATATTTTTCTAATGTCTTATGCATTACCGTTGTCACATTTCAGAGTATGTATTTAGGCTGGGAATCATAGTAATGCCTTGATATGAATTAGGGGGAAAAATTAACATGATTACCTACAGGAGAAGATGATAACTTGATGGAGACTCCAGAGTATTAGCCTAATAAAGACAGGCACTGGAACATTATTCTTTTAGGATACAGTCCTGCGAACACTGAAACACATACATACCTTTATTTACATCATAGCTGTTCTGAAGTCAGTGGGACCGCTGAAATAAATCATTCGTGTGCTTGCATGTTAGCAAGGAATAACTGTGAATTGGTGATGCATCAAGGTAGGAGAAACTTGCCCTTCTCACATTTAAGTTGACACAGCTCCTCTTAGGCTGACTTCTCCCTAGTGAAGGGACAGGAAACTTGTTGAGTATTAACACTTCTTTACAAGATGTAAAGGAGAAGGTAAAAACAGTGGAAGGAAGAAGCAGGTATGTTAACTGCAAGCATTTCTGAATTTGCCTTTGTATCTACTGGCACAGCCATTTACCTGCTGATCCTGCTCTTTACGTAGACTTGTTGTTGCTTTCTGTTCTCTCCAGATAAGGAGGACTTATGAATGGGTTTCTCTTGTGTGTTCCCTCTCTGTGAAGACCACCCACCTTTTAATTCTGGAGTTTTTAGTTCAGTTTCTAGCTGCCTGCCATGCTGGTATATGGGCAGGTAATGATGAATTCTCTGAATCCGTTTATCCTTCATCCTTCTGTATTCAGAGGGAAGCACTGTTTAGTCCTGGGCTTTTGAAGGCTTATGGAATGGGGAAGCTCAGGAAAGTTCAAATGAATTAACTTAAGGATGGGAGTTAATGCACATAAGTTCATCCAAGTGGGATTAAGTTCCAGTGAAGTAAAACCAATTTATTTCTGAGCGAGAGCTTCCACAAGGGAGTTTAATGTCGTTTAACTTCTGTGCATTAACTTCACACCTCCAGTTAATTGGTCTTAAGTCCCCTAAGCCTCAGACTTTGTTTCAAAGGCAGACTCGAGTTTTTTTCTGTCCGTGGAAACTCTGTACATTTCAGCTGCTTTTTAACATAAATGACCTCTCCCTTGGAATTTCTAATTCAAAACAAATATGGGGTCACATGTGTTCCTTTTAGCTAAATAAACTAATTTAATAGCAATTTTCAAATGTCCAGGGAAGTGGACATTGAAATGGGTTGGAGTGTTTATTTATAAAATACCTGAGTCATCTCAAATAGCATTTCCCACGAGTTGCACCTTCAGTATCTTGAAAGAGGTCACTTGTGGGACAAGGTTCCGGTGATGAGATTAGTCTAAACAAACTTTGCAGCTCTCAGGAATAACTAGATGAAAATCAATGGCTTTCATTATAAAGGACTAGAGACTTGGAAAGCACTGATTACAAAATCTGCTCTGTGCAGTGTCTAGGAGATTGTTGCTGTATATTATCACCATGGAAGTCTTTTCCAAAGCCCTGCTGTCCCTATGCCTATAAAGAAAGCCATTATTGAAAAATAAATAAACAGAATCACAGGATGGTTGAGGTTGTAGGGGACTTCTGGAGGTCACCTGGTCCAACCCCCCTGCTCAGGCAGGGTCACCTAGAGCCAGTTGCCCAGGACTGTCCAGAAGGTTTTTGAATAGCTCCAACAATGGAGACTCCACAACCTTCTAGGGCAACCTATGCCAGTGCTCAGTCACCCTTTCAGTAAAAAAAGTGTTTCCCGATGTTCACAGGGAGCCTCCTGTGTTTCAGTTTGTGCCCATTGCACCACTGAAAAGCACCTGGCTCTGTCCTCTTTGCACCCTCCCTTACAGTATTTATATACATGAGCAAGATTCCCTCTGAGCTCTCTCTTCTCTAGGCTATGCAGTCCCAGTTCTCTCAGCCTTTCCTTATATGAAAGGTTCTCCAGTCCCTTAGTCATCTTTGTGGCCCTTTGTTAACTGACTCTCTCCAATATGTCCATGTCTCTATTACACTTAGGAGTCCAGAACTGGAAACTCCAAGTATGGCCTCACCAGTGCTGAATAAAGGGGAAGGATCAGGTGGGTCACCTCCTTCCACCTGCTGGCAGTACTATGTCTAGTGCAGCCCAGGATACCGTGAGCCACCTTTGCTGGAAAGTCACGTTGCCGGCTCATGTTCAACTTGGTGTCCACCAAGGCCCTCAGATCCTTTTCTGCCAAGCTGCTTCCCAGCCAGGTGGCCGCCATCATGTACTTGTGCACAGAGTTGTTCTTCCGCAGGTGCAGGACTTTGCAGTTCTTGCTGAACTTCATGGGGTTTCTGTCAGCCCATTTCTCCAGCCTATTGAGGTTCTTCTGGATGGCAACACAACCCTCTGGTGTATCAGCCACTCCTCCCAGTCTTGTGTCATCAGCAAACTTGTTGAGAGCACACTCATCAGATCTTACCCGTCATCCAGATCACTAATGAAGATATTAAACAGGACTGGACCCAGTATTGACCCCTGGCATACACCGCTAGTCACTGGCCTCCAACTAGACTTTGTGCCACTGATCACCACCTTCTGGGCCTGGCCATTCAGCCAGTTCTCAACTGACCTGACCGTCTGCTCATCCAGCCCATAAATCAACAGCTTGTCTATGAGGATCTTGGGGAAGACAGTGTCAGGGACCATAACGAAGTTCGGGTAAACAATACCCACTGCTCTCTCCTCATCTACCAGGCCAGTCATTTCATCATAGAAGTTTATCACATTGGTCAAGGTACTTCTGATGATTTTCTTGTCCTTAATCTGCCTGGAAATGGTGCCCAGGATTAGCTGCTCCATTGCCTTGTCAGGCTGACCAACCTGTTATTCTCTGGGTCGTCCTTCTTGCCCTTCTTGAAGATAGGGGTGGCATTTGCTTTCCTCCTGTCTTAGAGCACTTCTCCCAGTCACCAAGATTGATCAAAGGTTATTAAAACATTAATTTATAATGTATTGTAAGAGAACAGTTGACATTTGTGTTTTTTTCCAACACACTATGCCTCTAAACTGTTTTATTCCGATGACATTGCAACTGCACTGAACGACGTACAGCTCCTTGTGGTATAATTCATTGCCCCTTTACTCTCCTGAACAAATGCAGCCTTGTCCTAAGACATATTTCTGAAACCCATAGTATTTAACCATTTCTAAGAGTATTAGTGGTGGTCTAAGTTTAATGAAGAACTACAAGTAACTTCCATAGGGTATTGGCAAAGTAAATCCAGTTTTTTGGAGTCTACTAGATTTATTGCTATCACCGGCTATTATATTGGCAAATGTGACATCTCTGCTGTTATACTGGAAAATGTCATCAGTTTGCAGTCAGAATCCCATATCCATTCTGCATAAAATCTTGTGTACTTTTTGAAAAGAAAGATATTCCACATGGTCATATATTACTTATAAAATAAACATCCTCAGATATGGCATAAAGGTGAACGCCCTGTTTTTCATGTAGCTTTGGTATAAAATATCCTGATTGTCACTGATACTCTTGAAATATACAGCTGCAGTTATGTTTTAGTGAACAAATTATAAATAAATCCAATATTTTCATGCTTGCTGAATACAGACAATATGTCATAGGGTAGAAATACAGAGGAAACAATACAAGCAGAAAAGCTCTATATCCCTTCTTTCCTTGTGCACTGGAATATACAAGGTCTTAACAGCTTTACAGAGGTTCACTGCCACTGGCTTTAGTGGAATTACTACCAACTCACTCCTCTTACCCAGCAGGATGAGAAGAACATGATATCCGTGCCTGAAGATACTACATACAGTCACAAAAATAATTGAATCATTTCATATGTTCTAGTGTAGTGGGGATGGCATTACATTGCAGGAATACAGGGTCTGGGGGGTTTTTTTTGGAATGGCTAGTATTGTTTATAGTGTGGTCACATTACAGAGGGGGCAAGAGTATTCTTTTAGCTTACTCTCCACTTAGAGGGGCAGCTTTCAAAAAACGCTTACCAGTTTTTAGGTTTCTACTTTAGGAATATTCCTGTAATTGCTGCCTAAGAGTTCTTTGTTAATAGTCTAAACTGAAATACACTTCCTAGATTGTAAGTTCTGTCCCGCAGTGAGAAAACCAACAAACCCAAATCCAGATGTCCTGACATAGAAAAAAGAGTATTTTCTTTGAGTTTCAGAAGGTGGCTCTGTATGTCTCCTGGTGTTGGCTAGGCAGCCCCGCAACTGTGTATCCAAGACGTGAACTAGAGGATTCACTTTTGGCATGCTTATCCCCAGTGCAGCAGGGACAGGCTGGAATGGAGATCTAACCCCTGTCTGTGCAATGACCAGGACTCCTACATGAAAGAGTTTACATACATGGCATCAGTGATGTGCCACAGCCTGAGGCATAAAACTGTCTGTTTTTGAAAACAGTAGTGAGAAATGTGGACATGAGATAATAATCTGTCTTGTCTCTGCAGTATTAATATTTAATAGAGTTAGTTGAAGATACCAAGATTCATATAAACACTTAGCACGTGGCTTTGGATATGACCAGCTTGTGACAACAAAGAGGACTGGATCTTCCAGTTTAGCACAGCACTCCAGTGTGTGCTTATTTGCTGAATTGGTGCCTGCATATCTTCAAAAGTAATCTTTTTGTTTGTTTGTTTCTGCTAGTAGTTTGGATGAAAGAATCTAAAGCAAAGATTCTTTCTCTGCAACTATATACAAAGCTAGAGCACACAGCTCCTGTATTTCCAGATGGAAAGTTTGGGATGGAAATATGTTCCCAGGCCCTGCACAGATGGCCAGTTCACAAGCAGAAAGCCCAACACATTAGGACTCTGCTACGTACACAGACTCCAGGTGGTAACTCTGACTGGGCTGCCTGATGTCTGGCAATTCTGAATAAATGGCCAGATTCCTCTTTTTCTACCTGGGCATCATTTATAGAAAACAGAACTTGTCCATGGGAGTGCCTGGACTGTGAAATATCTACCAAAGTGTACGCATTTAGAAGCCTAAAATGCAGAACTGTTGTATTGTGTGGAACTTGCGGGCATAAATCACTGCCATAATTGTATATGACTTCGAAAAAAACCACAAGAAGCTGGACAGGAAAAGTTACTACAGATGACGTTTCATCCTTGAGGTCTTGACTTAAAAACTAGTAGTGAATAAATGGATAGGCTGTAAGGTCTAGGGAACAGATTGCATACACATTCCCATAAATAGTGTTTGTGTCTGAGCTGCAGAGAGGAGGTGAAAGTATCTGAGGAAACCTAAACATTTTTCCTGCCTTAATACAAAAATGCTTCTGAATAAGCAAGAAAGGGCAAAGCAACCAGCAAATTTATAGTGTTTTTCTAACAGCAGATAGTAATAATGGAATAATTGATGCTTCATTCTTAAAAGTTTGCTGTATCTGACTCTAACCTTGTTGAGATTTGGAGCAATCCTTGGTGATGACAAAGGGAAAGTAAAATCAGGCCCATTCAATAAAATGCATACACTGGATGGAGCAGAGATTTGCCCTTCAGGTAGGGTCTGGCGCATTATTATTATTTTTAATCTGACATTTAGGGAAATTGAGGCAGTCAAAAGGGAATGGTTTGACAGTATTATTTTTATCTGTTGCGTTTTAAAGACTAGAGACTGGCTGAACTGATGCAAAGTGCAAGACCTCACCTCAACCCTGCTGCCCCTGTGGGATGGAAGTTAATAAAAGCTGCTGTGTGTTAGGGGCCCAGGCCTGCCGCCTGAACCTGGTTGCGTGGTTTTATCTGTGAAAGGTTGCAGTGTTCACTCCTGGTTTAATCCTTTTTTGAAGAGTTGCTGCAGGATCAACTTTTTAATCTTTGACAGGCCTGTAGAACCATCACGTGGAAGCTGCAGTCTTGGCGATATCTGCAGTGCCATCTAATGGCAACAACCAGTCCAAGCAGCTTTTAGCCTTTTTTTCTTCCCTCCCTTTTTTTTTTTAACAGTACAAAATTTGTTAGCACCTCCAAGAGATTACAGTTGGGTAGAGAAAGGGAGTCTCTGCTCTTCTGAGCTGTATGCAGCCTTTCTCTTCCAGGCAATTAAAAATAATATTGGCTTCCTTCTAGATTCTTGTCACAACAAAAGGCTCACTTCCCTGCAGTGTTGTCTCAACAAGGTTGGTTTATCCACACCGAGATTCTCTGGAAATTTCCTCCATCGTAGATATTAGTGACAGGACAAGATCTCCCTGACAATTTCTCTAGTAGAAGGGAGTTGTTCTTATGTGGAAAATCTTCCCCAGTGCACAGAAAATGCCTTGCGGAGCTACCTACAGCCCAGTTCAAATCGTGCACTTTGTATGTCCCCAGTTGTAGGACTGTGTGTCCTGTGCTAAGCTTATGCTAAACCACTTGTGACAGTTCATAAAATAGCCCTCCTCAGATCCCTTCCTCCCAATACGTGGCCACAATGGACTTTACACTGAAATATAGTGGAGGGAGGCTTTAGGCTTAAACCAGGCAAAGGAAGGGAGACTCAAGTGTTGGTGAAAAAAAGCTGTTTTGCTCCCTGTCTGTGTCAGCTGGTTGCTTGTGGCAGCTTTCTAGTGGTGGTGCAACAGAAATAAGGCAGGACAGAACCTGAGAGTTGCCCTTAGCATGTAATTTGTCTTTATCCAAAATACTCTCCAGACACCTTTTAGGTTCCCCAAAATGTTTTATATTCTTAAATCATGCTCAGGTCTTTCCATGGTTTCTTATTCAGGACTGGATTTCATTCTTCAAACCTAATCCATCCAGTTCCTTGGTTCACCTTGTAAATTCCAAACTATTGCTGGGTGGAGGGATGCTGGCAGTGCCCAAGACCTTTCCTTTTCTCTCTGTCGCATTATCATTTTTAAGGCACTTGTTCATTTTTGATGAAGCTCAAGTTTGTTACAGTGTATGAGGAGACAGGGTTTTCTATCTGAGTGACTATACTTGAAGCTTCTTGCAAGGATGTGGAATTACACCTAGTGACTCAAGTGGCCCTTCTAGGATGCCGAGTCCTTGGAAGTAGAAATTCAGCATGATGAATGGATTACCTAGCTCTTAACAAGGAGCCACAGTGATGCTTTTGGCAATATGTAGCCTTGCAGCTTGATATGTAGCTTCTTATTTCTATGAACACAGATCAGAACTCATGCCTAAGGATTTCAGCAAAGCATCACATTTGAGTGGTTTTATTCCAAAAGACATATATTTGTGTCTTGTGTGTCAGACTTTAAGTGTCTGAAACGTTTGGATGCCCTGCTGAGGTTTACTTTTATTGTTGTAAGTATCTTTTACATGAAGAAGATTTTTAATCTTGGCTGTAACTGTGAGTTGCTGGTGTTTAATTTCTTTTTTTATTTGTCCTCACTGTAGGATTTGCTCTCCTTGGAGGACATCCTTCCTTCCTTACAACGCAAGACATACATCTGGGCACTAATGAGAATCTCACAGACACAGCAAGGTTGGTAAAATGTCACTTGATTGATCACTATGTATTTGGTAGTTGATCAGGCTGAAACCTGTCTTACAGAATTTTGGAAGCTAATATTTTATTTCTGGAAAGAAGAATGCTCATGGAGCTAGAAGTACAGCTGACTGGCAAATCAAAAAGCAAAGACTTTATTTATCCTAGTTAGGCCAGCTGCTGGTGGACCTTAGCTGACCTGCAGTTATAGGGTGGCACTGAAGGCCACTCTGATCCCCCTATTTCAGCAGCACCAAACTTGACCAACACTTTGCAGCCAGTTTCTGGTTTCATGTGCCCTCCTCCACAGCTGTACCCACTGTCAGGACTGCTGGGGAGGCTGGGCTATGGCATTGCTCTCTTACTGGCACTCTTGGAAGATTTTAATCATGCCCAATCACGCATGCATGCAAGGATGGGTAGTGAGCAGCCTATCCTGATTGCCATAGCAGGGAAGAACTGAGCTCAAGGTTTTTCTCCATTGGATTCCCTCCGATGTTGCAGAAAGAAGGCAGAACGTGAGGTTATCTTTTGCAGGTGCTCTTCCTGTTTTTCGTAACATTCCACGTATTAAAGACTCATCCAACGTCAGTATTGTGCTGCTTTCTAGGCAGCTCTTTTACAGCCCGAAGTTGATTCAGTCAGGCCCAGCTGCTGGAAAGTTAGTAGTGTCTGAAGGGTCCTTTTTGTTCTGGTGAAAGACATGAAGTGTCAAGCTTGTCAGGCTCAATTCAAAATATTCAGTCATCCAGTTGAGGTTCCATTTCCTCTGCTGTATACTAAAGTTTTCACAGTCAGTGGTAGAGGTTGTTCAAGAACTATGTTGCTGTTCTCTCTGTGATTAAATCCAAGGAGAATGTAGGAAAAAGACCAAACATTTGAACTTTTAAAAGTTTTCCTTTCTTACTTTTAGCTACTGAAGTGGAAGATATATGGGTGTTGGTAGCAGAAAGTCAAAATTTCGGTCTCTTGAGGCTTAAAAGTACTTAGCTCTTACTCCCTGCTAGATACATAATTCTGCTAGTATCAAAGTAAGCTGCAACGATAGTGTTCAGATGTTTCAACAAGTGTGTCCCGCTGCCTTGCTTTAGTAACTACAAGTTTAAAATATTCAAAAATTGTGTAAATTAGTGGGCCTACAAAGGGAACAGATCACTCTGCGATTAAACAGTCAAGTCTGAGGTACATTAGGCCACTGTGTCCAGTTCAGCAGAGCTCGTACACTGCCATAGGATTCAAATACATCCCCTCAAAAGAAATTCTTCATACGTCATACAGTTTAAGCAGGACAGCTCTAGCTTCATCAAAGTGTGCCATGTAAATGCTTCAGAGCACTTGCATCCCTGCTACAACTCTACTGGCATGAGAGATGGAGAATTTTTCAAGTCAAACATACATAGCTTGCTGTGTCATATTCAAGGTGAATGAGAAACATTTCAAAGGTAAGTCCCCCACACTGATGTAAACAAGTCTTCTTCTCCAAGCATCTTGCCTTTTCTTCCATTCTCACTGGACCAATGTAAGAGTCTCCCAGATGAGAAGGGGGAGGAGGAGAGGATGCTGCCAGAGGGCGCAGTAGGAGGGAGATGGGAGGCTGGTGCTGAGAGATGGGCTGAAGAGGCAGAACCTGACGTGGTGAGCGGGAGTGCTGGCTTGCCAGGCTGGAAAGATGAAGATCGGCTATTTACATCAGCTTAAAGGAACTGAAATTGAGAAGGAATGGGACACACCAGAGCACTGGCGAATGAATGAAAAAGCGCAGAGGTGTCACATTTGGGAAGGAGTGCCTTCAGGCTCCAAGACAGAATGATGTGGAAGGATGGTGGTGCCACCAAAGATGGCGAGTGAAGCCAAAGGAAGGGTTGATATACCAAGGCCAATGTGAAATTGCACTGTGGCACTTGTGAACGGGAAGGACAAATGGTGAGAGTCTTCAGAGCATTATGTCAGGGTGCCATGTGAGCTGGTGGCTCCCTGGGGACGGGGGAGGCTGGGGTGCCAGGAGTTCCCCCTGGGTCAGGCAGGGCAGGGGCTCGGCAGCTGACACCTGTCCCCCTGCCCCCAGCCAGGGAGCAGGGCAGCCGGGAGGAAGCAGGGGACAGTCACAGCCCAGGGCATCGGGCACTTCTGTGGGGATGGGGGTGGGCCAAGGCCAGGCTGGGACATCAGCCCGCAGGTGGGGGTCCAGATCAGCATCGGCATGGACATGGTTACAAAGCAGCAAGAGATGTGACTCCCAAGAGAAGGGGGTTGGCCCTTATAGAGGCTCCTCAGAGTGCTCTCTGGGAGCTTCCTGTCCCCCCTCGACATCAGAGCGATGAGGGGTAGCCTTCACCTGCACTATTGTGAAATTGTCTCTGAGCCTCAGCAGCCAGACCTCCAGGAAGGGGAAGGATGCCATCAGGGCCCTTACACAGTGCTCCCCTGCAGTGACCTCTCCAAGCACCATCCCATCAGGTGTGCAGGACTCTCATTTGGAGGCTCCCTGCCATTTGGATGCCAACGCTGCAGCAAATCCATGTATGTTCTGATACACAAACAGACACACTTTGTAAAGGACAGTTTTAATTTCTTCTTCTTTCCAAATGGGATAATAAAGTGCCATTAAATCTTTGGTTCTTAGGTCACAGTTTTTTGAATGACCTTTGTTTGCACCAGCAAAAGAGAAAAAAGGCAGCAAGCTACAAGCAATAAGACAAAAAGTAGAAGCAAGCGAATTTTCCAGTGATTCTGGAGGAGTCCCCATTCTGTGGAGAAAGATCCTAGGATACCACTTCCCATGCAAGCCTTCAGCCCCCCTTTTCTCTGTCACTGTTTGCTCTTCCAGGTCAAGTCCCTATTTATGACCTGAGGATTTTGCTCCTCTGCTGAGTCACAGCACTCACCTGCTACAGCGGAGCGAGGGCTTTCCCAAGTCCTTACAGAGCCCCACATGCTCTGCTTCTCTCCTTCTCTCATTAGCAGAATTATTATTGACTTTATGTAATCGAGGCTGAGCAGTTTACCCAAAAGAACAACCTGCGTGTTAATTCCTTGGCGTTTCTTGTGAATGAAGGATAACATGCCAACCTCATTTGGTTAATGTAAGAATAAACAAAGAATGCCTGTAGTAGACCCAGAGGGTATTTCAAATGCTTGCAGCCATGTGTCTAGGGCTGCGAAGGCCTTAGAAATGCTTGAGATTGAGACTTAAAGCAAAAGGGGCACAAATCTATAAAAGTCCCAGTTTTTATTAAATTGCTGCAGGTAAGGGTTGAAAGCATTTCTGCCGTGCACATATGTTTAGTGACTTATTACCTGCTCATAATACATGGTTCACAAGACATTTACATTTTCGCTGACACAGTAGCAAAAAATTACCACCCATTAAGGAACTCTAACCCTTTCAGTGCCGTTTAGCATGTCTGATGTGAAATGAAATATAAGTATTGCATCTGTTTTCCATTGTAGAGCAGTTCCATTGTGCACCACTATAGTTCAGTGACCATAATGTTCAGCGACAGCACTGAAGAACTCATAGCATGACTTTACCAGTCCACTGGTGTTATTAGGGGATGAATCTCTGTGTCTATGGGGAATGAGTTCAATTCTTGCTGCTTACTGAGAACACATCCACCATATGCCCCTGTAAGACTATGAACGACAATGAAGTAGTCTTGTCAGAAATTTAAACTTTTTGAATCAATACTTGCCCTCAAAAGAAATTCCTCATACGTCATGGGACATAGCCCCAGTTTAAGCTTGGATACCAAGTTTGGATAAAACAAAACTACCTTGGACAGCAATATGCTGCCCAAAATATATGCAAATGACACATTTTCAAATTCAGAAATGAGCCAAACCAGAAAAGCATGCTTTTATTTGTATTTAATTTTGGATTTCTCAGAGGATACACTTGAGTAAAAATTTCCAGCATTTTTCTGTAGAAATAAAAGTTATTTTGAAAGAGAGATATGCACATTCCAATACACTGATATTTTTCCAGGCTCTGGAAGTTGATAGGCTCACAGTCTCGCAAAAAGAGTTAAAAGAGAAAGAGACCTTGCCGTTGGTGAAAACATAGGAACCTTAAATGCAAAGTCACCCCATGAGCCTGTGCTTACTCCTCCTCACCTTCAAAACTTCACCTTTATTTAATCCTTTTATCTAGCCAGGTCTTTTTTCCTATGGAGTCCCACCCTTCTATGGTTTCCTTTAAATTGATTTGATTACAGGAGACTTCATCTCCTCAGATGAGGTCTATTTTTTTTTTTTCTGCTGAGGTCAATTTGCTTTTTATTTCACAAAGAATAAACCCAGTTTCCACCTTGGTTTCCTGCTGTAAGATAGGACATCTAGAAATACTGGCAGAAGGACCGTTGTCTTGCTGGTGTCTAATAGGTCTGGTATCTACTTTCAACAGATTAAGGAAGAAAATCCAGCAGTTTTCAATAATTGGTAATTGATTATGACTGAATTTCCTCTAATGGCATACCCTGTAAAGGAAACGTCTTCTTTAAACAACCCTGTATCAGTCATGTCAGGTAGGAATCAGCTGTCCTGACATCTTAAAAAAAAAAAAGTCTAAGAAAAATGTTCCCAGTGTGATTGCTTCTTTTTCTTGATTGGTGAAACTGGCTATGTCTTGTTTAGGGTGGACGCTTGTTAGATGGCTAACAAAAGGGACCATGCATCCCACCCCTGATGACAAATTCAGAACTGAACAGGTTTTCCACAATCACATGCTTCAAGCTAGAATAAACACAGAGAAAAAGAAACTCATGAGCTTAGAAGAAATAATGGCACAAACAACAACTGTTCCAATAACTTGCAATCAGTAAATAACTTGTTCAGTTCCTCCTTTTCACTTGTAGCTGCTACCGGCAGTCTTTTCTTCAGAGAGCGCTCTACAGGGAATCTTGTAACATTTTATAAGAGTTTTGCTTGTGTGAGGCATGTCTGGTGTCAGTAGAAAATATTTGTTACTGACTTCATCAGGAGATTTGTCTGTATAAAGGCCATGGCATTAATAGCTGTATTTCCACAAGTGGAGATACTGGAACTCTTTGTGGCCAATCAGGAAGATGGATAATGCAAGGATTTTTCTTACTTTTCTGTTCAGTCTCTTCCTTGTTTTGTTTTAAGGTCCTATTAGGGAAAACACACAAAATGCTACTTCAAAGTCAGGCTTCAGGGCTGGATTAAAACACAGAAATGCAGAGAAGTGCAGAGCTCCAATCCATATGTAATTTATCTAAAGAATTCAGAGCATACTGAGTATACTATGCTAATCCATTATGTTAATCTCTGAGTCTTTCATGCCTTGGCAAATGAGGTTAAGGCCAGAGTGTTACGGTGACTCCTGCATGGTCCTGTCTGTAAACTGAATTTCAAATTTGGGCATTACTTTAACGCTGATAACATTTGTAGCAATACACAGGTGTGTAAGTAGGAGAAAGAACAGGTTAGTGTTGTTGGCCTCCTGTTTCTGTGTTCATTAAGATCAATAAATAATTGTGGTACTCTAAGACAGATCTGTATTCCTAATCCTCACAAAGGTCAGGTTACCATGCAGAGACACTGTAATATTCAGTCAATGCTACGTTTGTTCTTTGCTAAAAGACTCAAGAAATCTTATACCTTAGCTCTTCTGAAGTTATCCAGTTCTTCAGATGTTAGTGTCACGCAATCTCTTATCTTAGTTCAGACACGTTAACATTTATTGATGTTACATCTATAGCTACGGTCAAACATTAAAGAGAAAAAAACCATAAAATACAGTAGCAGTTTTCATTTACTTACTATAGTTTGTTAATAAATAAAGATGCTTACTTATTAGCAGCGTGTTAAATGTCTGCACTTAAGTGTGTTATGCAGGCATGATAAATTATTCAGATAGCTGAAAAAAATTGATTCATTACCGCTTCTCATTCCTATTTATGAGTTGCACGCTGAAGAGTGCAACAGGGATGTATCTATTAGGTTTGACTTGGGTGTTTTCTGCCATCCTCTAGGGTGCTGTCCAGCATGACAAATGCAATCTTGGCTCGAGTTTATAAGCATAATGATCTGGACCTAATGACGAAAGAAGCCACGATACCAATAATCAATGGATTGTCTGATTTACACCATCCTCTCCAGATTTTAGCTGATTACCTAACTCTTCAGGTAACAATATAAACCCCATTTAATAACTCTTTTTTTTTTTTTTTTTTTTTTTTTTGTTAAGTCTTGGTCTTGCTAAGTGTTCAGGAAAGTCAGGTTCAAAATCATTTATTCCTAGGTTTTTCTAAGTGGTAGTTACATGGCACTTGTTATGTAAAGAGATCTTCATCCAGCAATATAATGAAGGACTTCCTTAATTTAAAACAATTACCTAGTCCTATCAGCTGTCGTGGGACTGAAGTTAAGCGTAAAATTAAGTACTTCATTGGAATTAAGCTGCAATTCAAAAAATGTGCAGGGGGCTTTACAGATTAAGATAAAGGTGAGATGTTGGCTCAGCCAAAGGCAGTGGAAGTTTTTCCACTGACTTAAACTCAGTAGTTCACTCTTGATTCTTCCCTTACCTGTGAACAGCTTAAAAGGAATCACTATCCATATATTAGGAAATTGGTTGAACAAATTTGTTTCGAAAAGCCAGTTAATGCTACCAGGGTAAACGCCTAGTGTTCAGGCACTTAAACCTATTTAAACTTTGCTCACATCAAAGAACAGTTAAAAAAGATCATATTGTGTAGTTTAATCTAATGAAAAAGTTGATTTGACAGCAGGATAACATTTTACACATAGAATACCAGATGTTTATATGTGCTATTTTACAATCAATTGAGAAACTGGCTTATAGAAAAGATGGTTGTACTGCAGTGCTGGTTGACAACTATGATGCACTCCTTTGACCTTGTTTACTTTCTGAACGAATAAAAATCACACTACTTGAAAAAGGGAAGGCAGAATAATTTCCTGATTCATTCAGCTGTGTTTCTCAGCTGTCGAAGACTTTGCTGTGGGACATTCAATATGTGAAAAAGAGCTAGTGAGAGTAATATTAAATTATTCATGCCTTAAACTGTAAATACTGAAAGACTCATATGTTTAGTGAAAATTACTTCTTCCACAAAACCACAATGATTAGTGGATTTTATAAAATTTTAAATTCTTAAAGTGAAGAGACCAGCAAAAATTGGTGAACTTGGGACTAAAATGCTTCACATGCCTCAGGATAAGGTGCATTTGTGAGATCACATTGAGCCAGTCTCAATGAACTGTTCAAGTTACATAAAATGGTAAGCTGTAATGAGAACATCACCAATCACTAAATGCCATAATTCCATTTAAACAGTGTGCAACTGTAAACGAGGTGAATCTTATTGTTGTGTTTTGCAGGGGGCGTCTGTCTTGCCAACACCTTAGTTATTAGCATTTTATCACTTGCGGATAACAGGCTTCAGGAATAATCTGTGACTCATAGTCTACAGAACTGTTGATATCTCTGCCCCTAAATGTAGTTTTATCCAGGCCTCTGACTACAGCACCAAAGTTCAGAGTGCAGTTGCCCTGTACTCCATCTCCAGTCAATGAAGAGAGTCTGCTTAGTACCTCAATCACCCTCTAGAGATGCATCTCTTTCTCCCCTGATCTTAGGAGGAAAACCTGTGGAGATCATCAGAATGAGTCCATGCCCTGTTGGTCATCCTCTGCTCCACTGTGTCCTTGTATAGGGCAGCCGTGGTAGAAGCTCCAGGTGAAGATGATCCCACAGGCTGGACTTTTCTTTGGTTCGAATACCTAGGGCAGCAGCAACAGCAAGTGGATGTCCTTGTTGCATCAAGCACTGGGGAGGACATCTTTGGAAAGAGCGTCCCTGCCCATTTTATGTGATGAGGAAACAGGACCATAAGAGTTGGTGCTCAAACAAAAGGGACATTTGACATGCAGAGGCATCATGACAAAGCGAGCCATTACAGAGATCTGAAAGAACGACTCAGCTTTTGCGCAGCCATAGAAGCTTTGTGAAATTTGCAGCACTTTCCCAGTCGGCCTGATAAGCAGGGCACTGTTCCCTCCAATTGTGCCCATCTCTCCCCCAGTCTTTCCAGCGTATTCCTTAGCCCAGAATTTGTCAGGAGGTCTTTAGAGGGCAGCTGGGTGCCCACTCCATTTTGCCAAGGGCATGCTGCACCACTGGTTTCTGACCCACTTTCCATTCTCGCTTTCTTACCCGGGAGGGAGGAGCAGGCAGGGGGGAGCTCTCAGCAGCACCGTGGATGTCGGCACTGCCTGCTCTTTCCCTTTCTGACCTGCCCATCTGCTGCTTTTTTTCCTCTCTACGCTGTACACTGAGGTGGAGAAGACGGGTCTTACAGCCGGTAGCATGCAGTAAAATGGCCTTTTAATCATATAATGAACTTTACCAAGTCACAGAAGTAGGATTAACACTTGACAAAGTGTGAGCCGCAGGGTCTGGCTGTTACTTACCACAATAAAGCGTCTTGTGGGATTTTCAGCAGGGTGAAAAGATGTTATCCGAGTACTGCCTGCAAGAAGGTTAATATAGGGATTTTGAATAGTAGCACTGATTCTTTGAATGAGTTGAAAGTTCATGTATAAGATTTGGACTGCTTTCCTGCAATGCAAAAGCAATTTATTTGATTTACACGTGCATGCAAACTACAATAGTGGCACACACTGTTAGCCTTATATTTAAATATAACTACGGATTTTGTGCAGCTTCGTTCTCTTTAAAAATGTCTCTTCTTTATCTCTGTAAATATTTTTTGCTTGGATCTGCTCCTTCCTGCTGTCATTACATACCCAAAATGTACTTTTTTTCCTCTCTTCTTTTTTCTCCTGCTACATATGCTAATGGAGCACTATGTGCACTCTGGCCCTCGTCATGCTTAGCACATTTTTATTCTTCCATTTTCTAAATCCTATTAATTTTGTGATGTGCCTTCTTGAATCCTCTTCAAGCACTTTCTCTTTGGTCTGAAACTGCCTAATTTCCTGCTTTATTTTGTTAGAATGTCTTCTTGCTTATGGCTTCTGATTCCCTTTTCACAGATGCATTTTAGTGTGATTATTTTAGTATAGTCTGTTGCATTCCACAAACAATGAGGCTGGTCGATTTTCAGGGCTGTCAGTTCTTGTTCTGTATTCAGAGTGTTCTTGTCAGATCACAAAGTGTGCTCCTGTCATGAACACTGGGGTGAGATTCTTCAGGTTCAACATCCTCTTGCCCAGTGTCTTCTTCTTGAGCAACCTGGAGCCCCTCATATGTTTAGTATTTGAACTGGATCTGCCCTTTAATACTGTGGTCAGGACTAATGCCCTCTATTGTGCCAAGATAGATGTTTTTCTTAGCATACCTGCTACCCTCTTTCTTAAAAGTTGGGTTGAGCTGAGTTTGCTCTTGAGTTATAACCCACTAGAAATGGTTGTAAACGTTATGCAGTCTGATTTTGAGGGTTTGGGGATTTGGCCTTCAAAGACTATGAGTTTGTGTGCTGGTAGAGCGCATGCAGAGCCAGTTCACTTCTCTGTCTGTGCTGAAGGCATGTAACAGTCTCAGACTCTGTCTCCTGGCTCACAACTTCTGCTCGGCGAAGCTTGGCTGGAGGGCAGCATCACACAATTTGTATTCCAGGGACAAACTGGTATTGACATTGATTCAATTGATATTAATGTCACTGACCAAATCAGCTAACTTGTAGCTGACTGCAGGATGGCCAGACTGATAATTATAGTGGATCCATATGCCACTAGGTTTTTATGTCACTGGTCTGAAGGGAAATTTCTTTTTCAGAAATAAATGGTTGGCATAAGAAATACATCAGTGGTTCCTTTTAAAATAACGTAACAAATTACAGTGTTGCCCAGCTTGAAGAGGGCTGCCATGCATTCTCAACTTCTCCTTTCTGTGTGACCCAAAGAGCTCAAATTGTTGTAGTCTTCAAATTCATCACCATCCTGCTCCTCATCATTATTCTAACAATTGGAAATCCCAACTAAGATCTGGACTGATCCTATAGAATATACTGTTCCAATCACCTTGACAAAGGCCATCATGGGAGTAAGAAAGATAACTGGCCCAGCATCTGCCTTCAGCTCAGTTTGAGAGCTGGTAGATCCAAGTTTGCCCAGTTCCTCACTTACTGGATTGGATTGACCCCCAAAGGGCTAAAGCTTTGACTTGTCCCCTGCTTTCCATTTTAAATTTTGACAGATTATTGATTCATTATTCAAAAGCTTGTTTTCATTGAGGGCTGTTATGACTGTTGTGGTCAAACATTTCAGAAGTAATCTATAATGGTGTCCGAGTTTCAGCCTAGCTGGAAGCAAGTCCAGGCAGAGGCAGACACGAATGTCCCTAATTAGTTAAACCAGTTTTATCTAAACATACAACAGCGCTAAATCACTGAGCATGCTTATTTTTTCCCAGGGTTTGATACACTGAGGCACTGCAACCATCGATAGGAACAGAATGAAATGTTGTAAAAGCAACGTGAGGATGAGAAAGTTGACTGTAAAATTGACATTAATTATTTAGCAGAGATTTTACATGAGAATAGCAGTGCCAAGTTTTGTGGCACCACAGCAGCAATCACTAGTTTGCCAAAGGGGCATTCATAAGGAAAAAGGACTCTAGACTTTCTAATGTTATTTTTGTATAGCTGTACTAGGAATATAAATATTTTCAAGTCAGGTTCCAAATGTAAAGAGAAACTGCAGAACGCCCATGCAGGTAAAAAACCTACATCAATATAACAGAGTTTGGAAGAAGTTGGGGAGGGATGTAAAGAGAAAAATAACCTTCAGAGGCTCAGGTGATCAGCGTGTATTGTAAAGGTTATGGTTGAAACTAGAGTGGCAAAACACTTTTAGCAGGAATTTTTCTGTGCAGTTGTATAAGCATATACTATAAAACAGGGGGGGAAAATATGTATGTCTCATATATAGTAGCTTTTGTTTTGCCTCAAAGCTTTCTGGTTCTGACCAACACAATCATGTCATCTTTTTTGGAAGCTGAGGATGGATGCCTATAAGCAGTATAGTCACAGTCACAGTGAACTGGCTTTAGAGGTTTGAGTTACAGCAGCAGTGTACCAGTGGCAGCATAAAGCTTAGCACAGGGTGTAAAACAGGCTCCACTAGCATGCACACAGCTTGATTCTGCCTTGTCTACGACTTCTTCCATTAGCTAAATGTCTTCACTGAGATTAGCTCAGCTATGACCGCTCTGTACAGTAGTCACTGAAGATGTGGCTTTGCAATTTGCAGTGCATATTGAGGGTCATTATACAGACATCTCCAGTACTTTGTATTTTACCTGTAACAGCTAGTAGCTTGGGAAAACAGAGAAAAGTATTTAGTATGCACTGTGCTTCTTTTAATGCAGAGTAGCAGCTGGTAATAAGGTGGAAGTTATTTAACATAGCAATGTATTTGTGACTCACTAGTCAGTGCTTTGAGCATTACAGACTACAATGTCTATTTTTAAACAGTAAGATCAAAAGAACTCAGGGCTGTCTCATTTGCTCCTGGCTGTGGGTTCATGTCTCAACTATCACTAAGCCCTAGCTGGAAACAACCCCTTAAATAAATACTTTAGTTTATCCTTCTCCTAGGAGCACCATTGCTAGGAGATGTGCAAGGACTTTGAAAGATCCGTAGAGACCTGGAGAGCTGAAATAACTTCCATGCCCACAAAGCCCCGATTTGCTGTCCTGTAAATGTCCTTGCTTCAAACCTCTGCCAATGAGCCTGCTGCTAACAAACTTCAACTGAAAAAATGGTATTTTTGCAATAAAATGCAATAGTTTTAGCCCTTAAACTCTAGGCAGCCTAGGACTCTATTAGATTTAGATTTCACCAGCATTTTGGTGTCATTCAATATTTCAAGTGCTGCTATTTTTGACTCAAAATTGTGGTCACTGGCAGAAATACCAATAACTTTGTTCTGGAACAACTTCACAACTATTTGTTTAGGAGAAGCTGCTGCCAGGAGAAGAAGGGGGTAGTCCCAGCCCCTTTCCTGTTCGGTTTTTTTGGCATCTTTGCTGCGACTGCCTGCAAGGTTGCCAGTTAGTACAGTTCTACAATGTGGATGCTTATCCTCTCTGACAAGCATTGAATCATGTCACACAAAGTGTTGAAACACTGTCTGGCTTCCAGCTACTACAATGCAATTGTAGCATGGCCCCATTTTGAACAAAGAATAAAGGGCTCTCCATCGTGTCTTTAGTGCTTCGAGTCATGAGGTGGAGCTGTACAGAGCAGGCATATAGAAGTATGTGTTTATGTCTTTACAAAATTTCTGGTATCAACTAAAGTACCTATAAATGTATATTTAAAACAAGGCTTGCTAAAGGGCCTCAGAATTGTCCTGCTCTGGAAATATGAAACTCCTGTTACTCTTGTTCCTCCTTAGGCCTTATCTGTTGGTGGCTGAGGGCCAGGGTCGCTGCACATGTACAGGCTGTAAGTGCCACCAGGCAAAGCTACAGCTAATGCTGTAATGCTGTTTCAAGTGTGGGTAATCCACACTTTAAAAAAATCACTGCACTCTTTGGCTGCACAACAGAGAGCAAACCCTGCAGGCCACGAGCAGCACGGCTGCTTTCAAAGTATTGCTCTTTGCTGTCCCGTACAGCTGTGACTGTAAAAATGCACTCTAAGGGCATGGCCGCTGCCGTGGCTGCAGGGAACATCATGCAGAGACAACCAAGCCAGAGCAAACCTGAATAGGGATATTTTCACAATCGGGGGGGGAAAGCTGGAAGGAGTGCTATCCTAGGCACTAGGGCTGCCTCTAAATTAAGAATTTCTACCATTAACTGATACTTAGGAGCAGCAACGCATGGGTGTATGGCTTTGGTGCTGAAGTTACTGTGTGTCTGGTGCTGTAGCGCATATGTCTTCATTTAAGCACTGGAGGTTTTCCCTCCCTGATCATATTGTAGCTGCAGTAAGTTCAATTAAAGGCATGGTTCCATGCAGCTAGCGCTTGAAGGTAGCCAGCCTTTGAACCAGACCCGTCCAATCAATCCCTCCTACCTAGGGCATCAGCTTGCTCAGCTTGCCTGGGACATAACCCCAGGGCTGTCCGATTCATCTGACAGGAGCGCTATGGTGGGCTGAACGGGCTTACTGTCACCTGGATCGGGGATGGAAACAACGTCCTCCACTCCATCATGATGAGTGCTGCAAAGCTGGGAATGCATCTGCGTATTGCGACTCCCAAGGTAAGAAAGCCGTGCTCATGCAGCGAGGAAGACGAACTTTGCTCATTCTTGTCTCAGCCAGTTGGATACTTCCCAAGGGCCTCACCTAGTGGTGCCTGCATGTATCTTGAGTGCCAGCTTTCAGAACCAAGGTTCAGAATCCCAGTTCAGTTATTTTGATGCAAAGCAGGAGTAATTCTACTGAGTCCAACTTCAGAAGGGCTCAGGGGAATTCATGACGGCAATATAAATCATGGAGGATGATAATTTCATTTGAGAAAGTGTTACAAAGTCATCGAATGCCTTCTCCCCCCGCCCCCCCCCAGATTCTAAAAGTTATTTCAGATGGGTGGAAGTGTTGCATCTTGGTTGGTTCACATTGGAGATGGAGCTTTTTAGAATGCTGCATTTTAATACAATAGAAAATAGAAAACAATCAGTTTAGAACAGAAAATTAAATGCTGTATAAGCATGTCATTCTGTAACTGTTGAAATACATTTTTCTTACCTCATCAGAACACTTTCCACCAGTTTATGTCCAAAATAAACTTTCAACAAAATCAACACAATTTTCCTCAAGTTTTATGGTTCTGAAAGTCATTCTTCTTTGCATGGCAATTGGTTCAATCAGTATTTTTCTAACTAGTGTTAATAACCAGTAAAGATCTTATATATGTTCCATGATATGTTACCTATAATCTCTTTTGGCAGGGCTTTGAACCAGACTTCAGAATAACTCAAATAACTGAACAGTACTCCAAAGAGGTAGGAGCCTAAGAAATAGCCTAGTAAAGTAGTTTTTGACTAGAGTTTATTTTTGTTACAAACAAAGTTGAAGTACCTTGTCTTCCTGATTTTCCTTTTTTATTCCCATTAGTACGGTACCAAGTTACTTCTCACAACAGATCCTTTGGAAGCTGCAGACGGTGCCAATGTCTTAGTTACAGATACATGGATAAGTATGGGACAAGAAGAGGAAAAGAAGAAAAGACTAAAGGCATTTCAAGGTTATCAGGTCACAATGCAGGTAAAAATTGAGACTTACATTTTGTTGATGCTTTTACAATTTGCATTGGTAAGAATCAACATCAGCAAAGCATAGGTTTGGTGGTTTTTTTAGTGGGGCCACGGAATGACCACACGCAAACCTCCTTCCAGCTTGAAAAAGTCACAAAGATAGCAAGATTTGAGTTATCTTATACACTTCACATGGCTTGGCCTCTTTCAGAGCTTTCCAATGGGCTCAAACTCCAGAACTTGTACAGGAGAGCTAATCCTTTGCTTCTTTATGACCTAAAAACTATTTCTAACTTTGCGTTTCCTCTTTGCTACCAGAAATGCTCCCTTATATTTTATTTAGAATGAGCAGCTCACAGATTAACTCTTAAATGCAGTGGCATTTGGGGCAATTTTGTGTATATTTGTCAATGAATAAAGCATTAAATATATGTCTTTAAAATCATGTAGTTAAAATGCTTATCAGCACAAAATCAGTTAGAGAAAACGTAAAGTTATAAAGTATTAATTGACTAAGATAAAAAGAACATTTTCCTTGCTGACAGAATTACTGGTTTAATTGACTGTATTTTAATATAAGTTCATAAAATATTATTGATGGGTATGTCTCTGAACTGGCCTAAAATGCTTTAATTCGTTCTTCATTGGTATTAGATCAATATATTATGAGTGACAATATCGAAAGAAAAAATACAGCTTTTTAAGTCATGCTTCAGTATGTTCTTGTTGCAATTATTGATGGTATTATATTACTGTATGGCATTCAAATAAAGATTGTACTTTACTGATCCACTAAGTCACTGGAGTTTTTACTCCCCTACTAAAGCCAGAGAAATAGGAGTAAATATTCAGCTTTTGTGAAGTCAGCACTGAGCTCTTCCTGACTTAAATGGGGATATTCCCATCGTATTCACAGATGAGGAATTCTTTTGAAGTCAGTGGAATTCTTCTGAGTTCATCATCCAAGTAACTAGAGTGGGAGCTAATATAAAATATGTTAACTTTTTGAGTAGTTAAAGATTTTATTAATGTCCTCAGATATTTCTTTATTTTTATATGCTTTTTGATCCACAGACTGCAAAATCTGCTGCTTCCAACTGGACTTTTTTACATTGTCTACCCAGAAAACCTGAAGAAGTTGATGATGAAGTATTTTATTCTCCACGGTCATTGGTTTTCCAGGAGGCTGAAAACAGAAAATGGACAATTATGGTAAAAAAAAAGATAACAGTCATTAGAGGTTAGGGTCAGCTTCTGTTCTGCCTTTCACTACAGGCTTGGATCCGGCTTGATTCCTCAATAAATAGTAAATGTTAGTACATACGTTTCAAATGCACCCTACAGCACATCACAGCTTTGATTATAGGCAACGTATATAAGTAGCACAAATACTTCTGGACACAAATGTGACCTACTTTGATGATAATCTGCGTTGCTTGACCCATTTTTTATCATTAAGTGAAATCTACAGTAATTTGTTGATATTTAAATCACCGAGTTTAATGATTAACTCAGCTGCTCAGTTTTAAAACATTTTAAATGTTGAGGTGCCGGGGACTGGTCTTAGAAACTACAATTTCCCAAACACTTAAAGCTAGAGATTCTTCAGTTTTCTCTCCGGAAAAGCTGCCACTGACACCAATGGGAATTCTCCCTGAGAAAGTGCTGCAAGAGCAAAGCTTTGAAGGACCCTGAAAAGTTACGACGTGGGCAATACTGTGTGGTCCATGGGAATCATGAGAGGACACTGGCATTTAACATAAACCATAACTCCCCTCTCAGCATTCCTAGAATTTCAGAAAATTACTGCCAGATCTCAGTAGCCTGTTATTTATTGTTGGCTTTAGAACTATCATGTTGACAAAAGCTAGTGAAAGCTTTCAGAGGTGAAAAAACCGTCCAGAAATGGCACTGTCGTAGCTCTCAGATGAACTTTAGATGTGCTCCAAGTGAATAAGTGGTTGAGTATTGTATTTACCAAAAACTCAGATTTCGGACACAGCTGAAGTTATTAACAAATTTGTGTTAAATTCATAGTTTTGGCCTTAAAATTGTGGAGAGTGCTCATATTTTTAATTTTAATTTTGCAATGTTTCTAATGGCCCTAAATATTATTTTTTTTTAAAAAGGAAACCAAACCCTTAACTTCGCATTCCAGCTGCACATTTTTTGGGGGGGTGAGAAAAGTGTCGTGTTTGTATTTTATCAAGCTCTAAAAATAACGAGTGTATGGGTCTTGTTTATATATTATTTTCTACCACTTTCAGCTCAGACAGCAAACTGAAAAATAAATTATTTGCTCAGCTGTGGTTCCGGACAGGGCTGAGCGCAGCTACGACACGGGTAGCAGCGAGGGGCTGCAGAGCTCTACGCTGAGTCCCCACCGTGTGCCTGGGACTGCCTTGTCACACTGGGCAGCGCTGAAGGGAGAGAAAGGACAGGCAACACCACCACAACCCCTAGAGAGCCCCTAGAGAAGTCCAGTTCTGGGCCAAAATAACAATTTGCAGTCAGAATTTGCTGTGAAATCACAACAGTGTGAACCAGGTAACACCTTGTCAAACCCAAGCAAGCGTGGGGCTTGTTATGTACACGGGTGTGGGGAGGACGGCAGAGCGGCCGCAACATCGTGTTTTATTTAGCTGCCATTCCCATTACTCTCATTTCGCAGCCATACCTAAGGTTTGTTGGAGTACGAGGGAAGGGCAGGAGGGTTAGATGACACACCACTAACCTCAGTGAGGATTTTCCATGTTTTACCACAGAAAGTACAGCTAAACTGAGATAATTTCAAAGTCCCTATTCTAGTATGGCTCTCGCTGATGCTAATGGAAGTTCTGCTGAAATCCACAAGCAAGACCATGTGCTGTTTGCGAACATACAGGGTCTCCTAAGCAGGATCTGAAGATACAATATAACACACCAAAAAGGCCTCAGCATGTGATATGAACATGCTTTGTCTGCATTTCTCCTAGGCTGTCCATTAACGTCTTTTGTCCGCACTGAGAAAACCTATCAGCTGTAACACAGAACATCCTAACTAATTTTCAGCTCTTTCCTGATTCATCATCAGAAATTCTAGCAAATAAATCTAAGTGTGCAGTTTTTGTCAGGGCAATAATTTTCAACACAAGACTTTAGAGCTGGAAAATATTTCCCCTTATTTATTTTTATGGAGTATCTGTTTCCAATGTGATTGGATTTTTTCTTTTCTTCCTCGTCTAGGCTGTCATGGTTTCCCTGCTGACAGATTACTCACCACAGCTACAAAAGCCTACATTTTGATGCTTGGATTCCTGCCAAGAGAAAAATATTCCTCATCGACAGAATATTCTGGTCCACCAATACATACATCTTCTTCAGAAAGGATCAAGGCAATGAATGATTCTTTAATAAAAATGTATATTTAGCCATATAATATTGTATTACATTCGAGAAAATGTTCAAGACAATAAATGGCACTGCAGAAGCTGCTTTTCATCTCAGTGCTCCAAGTTGGCTGTCCTTTGTAGTGATCGGCATCATGGAAAATTTTGCAAGGTTGTACTTTAATGATTGGCTCTACCAGCATCATAGGCATAGCATAGCCTACACGTAGCTGTGTTGGAACTTGTATAGTGTAATATGACAGACATAAATGTCTCCCTAAACCTGTCCATTTAAATTGCTGATCTCAGGGAGTGTGCGCAAAGAAGCAGTGCTTTAACTGTTTGCCTTGGTTACTTGCTCTTCCTGGGCACCCTGGCTCCTGTTTCTGTTCTCCAGCCAACCTCGAAGTCCCACGCCTGTTTTGACACCAAAAATCTAGAGACCTTGTGAGCATGATCTTTCTCCATGACATTCCTGTGGGCTGGCACAGGAGGATATTGCTGCAGAATTGGAATAGAGCAGCTTCCACAGAGATGGATGTGGCAGAGAGAGACAGCTGGAAGGAACTGGGTCATTCTTTGTCCATCTCCCCTAGACCTTTACTCCCTAAACCAAATTTTGACTAAAGAAGCAAGTTTTCTTTTTCTTTTTTTTTCTAAGCAAACATGATGGGCACCACATGATGGATCTGTATAAAGCTTCTTTGCGGAAAGAATTTGCTGCATTTTGTCTGGCACTGTAACATGGTGTATGTTTCACCTAATCCTCAGGAGTAAACAGATTCATGACATTTGTAGTTTTTATGATGGCTGGATGTGTGCATTTAATTTAAGTAAAGCTTTGAGTACTATTAAAAAACACCTTCTTTGTTGTTGCTAATTAGTTTCATAAATATGTTGATTTTTTTTTTCCCTGCTGTAATACTGGAACAACATCTGTGATTTTTTAAAAATTCTGCAAATGGGTTTTCATTTTCTGCCCAGCTGCAAAACATTATTTAATTCCTTTCAAAATTGTAGTTCACTGCTGGGCCACACAGATCACTGAAACTAAAATAAAAATACATTTGTTTGTCTACCCACTTATGATTGATTCATTGTTTTTGCAGGCATTTGTGTGTCTCTTGTTAAAATTAACATTTTCCATTATAACTTTACAAGGGTTTTAATAATTCAGTGATCATTTACACTTCAGCAGAGATGTAGCTGCGTCAATAATGGAGAAATAGAGTATGTGCTAGAAATCAATGTTTTACTTCCCAATTTAGTATGTTGTAGAAAATGCGTGCAATTCAGTATATTTCTGGTTGTATGAGGTCCTGCTTTGTGCATTAGGTTCCAGTTCAGAAGGTACTTGGAAGTATGGTTGGCCCTCTTGGAGCTCGTGAGCCGTTCAAGTGCTCAGAATTGTAGATATCTGTACAAACCTGATTTTAGTGCTGTCTGAAAGACAGACAACTCATTTTGCTAGTCTGTCCATAAAAAGCGCATTAATACGAGTTTTATTGTGTTGATTAATGTACTGTCAGTGAAGTGAGGCAGATTTATAACAAAGCTGTTTTGTTTTGTTTTAAATGTTTCATGGTGAACAAATTAACAATTATCTGCTGCTCTCTTGCTTCTCTATGCTCTGATTACAGCTAACGCGCATCTAGGTTATCACAGACCCTTTTTATGCTTCGGAATCTAAGCAGGATGCCAGACATCTGAATCCCCTTGACATTTTTAAAACACACGCATAGAACTGCTGCGTAGCACATGAGTGATGGAGTCCAGCATTTCCAGGGAGGTTATTTCATATGGTTGTATTCCTCTGTGAACATACACGGCAAAAAGATGATAGTCCTTGCTCTGTCTTGCACAAACTGCTCACGCCGTCAGCTATTCTGATGCTTTTTAGAAATCCTGGGTGGACTCAACACACGTGTGCTGGGTGACTGACCGTTGTGTGGGAGCACTGAACGTCCTGGCACGTTCCTGTATGTGCCATACCCAGTTTGTGCGCTGTGTGCCGGGAGCCAGACACATCCCAGCGGGGCAGATTTACTGAACATGTGCAGACTGTCTGCACGGTGCGCGCAGAGCAGATCTGACACTTCCTGGAGGCGTTGGGTTGGTACTGAACAGGCATGTACGTTTCTGCCCCAGGGACCCAGAAATACAGTGACCTGAAGGGACTTTCGCTGCCTGCCCACACAGCAGAACAGCACTGCAAGGCTCAATCCACGCGTGCAGGTTAAGCACCCTGGCATTGCCGGGTGGTGGCTGTGGTAGCGTGCAAGATATAGTGTTATTATACCACCCAGACTCCTCATGAATTCATTACTTGAATTTACAAGTGATGACTGCAAATGTGGCGAGTAAAGGAAACGGCAATAATTTAGGAAGATTTTCTAGGGGGAAAAAGTAGTTATCAGCATTCAAGGGGCTTAAAACAAATGCATAACAGGTAGCAGCCACTAATAGCTTACAGTGTTTTTCATTAGATTTATTATGCTTTAATCAGTAGAAGTGCTGTTTTCATTGCTGAGTGTACTTGAAGGATAGGGTATTGTTTTCCCCATCTTTTTACAGGGAGGCTCCTCCTCTTGATAGCCTAGACTTTCCTTCCCCAGAAGCCCAGCTCTTCTGTTTGACCTAGAGAACGGTCCTGGGGCAGTTCAGGTCTGTCGAGTCCTACCTTCATCTGACTCATTTAATAACCCCCTGCTCCAATATCTCACCTTCGCGCACTTGCAGTGTTGTGTTCTGGTCCTTCTCCAGGACCATGTGCCAAGAGGGGCAGCTGCCATCCTAATCCATGCTCAGAAGCACAAAGGGAGGATGGACTCCCCGACCTTGCTCCTCCTCACTACAGGGCTGGTTGTGTGCTACCATGTGTTGAGCCACATCCAGACCTCACACAGGGACAGGCACTGCGGTTGTTCTGTGTCCCAAGGGGGTATATGCATGCTCACTTTGGTGCCCAAAGCCCACCTGCAGCTCAAAAGCTCCTACTAGGTCTGGCTTTGGTACGACCAGGGTAAGTCTGATCCCAGCTGAGGTCCCGGGGGAGGCTCAGGGACCCAGAGTTTCCTCCTATAATGTCATTTCAGACAGCTGAGGGTCTCGGAGACATCTACACAGGCCTGGCAGATGTGACACAGGACCGATGGGGCACTTAGAGCAGAAACTGGTGGCCAGCAAGGACATCCTACGACATCTCAAATGGCCCTAGGTCTTGTGCTTTGGCACCCTATCTACTCCTTCACCATCTTCACAGCCCTTGGAAGGATTACTATGCCTAGAGTTAGAAATGCAGTATTGCCTATTAGCAGTTTACGTACTTCGAAAGCACTTGTTCTGCAGCTCGTCACCAGCAGTGGTGGAATTCTTTGGTTACCCTTACATGATCTTCTGAAAGGGACCTAACACTAATTAGAGATTCAGTAAAGAAAGGGGGGCAAAATGCTTCACTATGATTTTCTCAGGGAGTAAAACCAACATGTTTTCCCTGTGTACTACAAAGCTAAGAGCCAGCACAGTAACTACAGCAGGTGAGAGGCCTGCAGAAAGAATTTACAGGTAATTAATATCTCTAAGAATATGAGGAACAGCATTTTAGGAAGGGCTGAGTGGGGAGCCTGGACGATCAGGAGCGAACAAAGAAAAGTGAGAATTCTCAAACAGAATTAAATATTTTATTTGCACCATCTTACATAAGGAACGACACTGGAAAAAAGTCCACAGCAGATTTACTCATTGTCTAGTAGCAGAAGCAGTCTCCTGTGAGAAGCTGAGTTGCTAAAATGGAAATACAGGAATAATTAGATGAGTTAAATAGCAAGGAGGCACCCAAGTTTGGTTTTGTGAAGTCCTCCAGAGCTCTTGAATTCATGTTTACTTCTCATAAGACAGGCCAGTAAATTCGCCAAAATTTTTTTGCTGCATTTCAAATTCTGCGAGAGAGGGAGGAGGAGCTGCATGAAGGTCTGGGCGATGCACCAAGCTGATTGTTCAGTCTGGGGAGAGCTTTCATGGCTGAGCTGAAGTATATTGAGCTTAGTTTTGTTTTCCAGGAATGTGTAATACTGGTGGAAAGTCTGAAAAACAGACTGCACACAAAGGCAAAGGTTTCTTCTTTTTTCTGGGTCTCCCATTACTCAGTTAATCACTTGGTTAATGTATTGAGCAAATACACAGTGCTTTTTTGATTATTTTGCCACGGCTATTTAAGGCAGCCACAGCTGCCTTTCAAATGCAGAGCCCCGAATTTCTGGGTCTCACCCAAGGTTACATGTACAGAGACACTTCATAAGCCACAATAAACATTTTATTCAGACCAGCATTTGCTGTCATGACTAATGGGATACAGCTATTTGCAAGGCTATTTGATTCTCACACAATCTTGTTACCAACTGTTTGAAGAAATCCCAAACCTTTGTGGCCTCTGCAAATGCTGATGATCCCTTCCATGCGTATTCGTGTGGAGGATTTTCCTCTGGGGGCAAGCAATCTGAGGAGACTCCATTCAGAGAGCAGATCTTTCACAACCACTGTCAAAGCATTGCCTGACCCTGCCAAATCCCTTGGAAAGCTCCTCGTGGTCTGTGTTACGTGTTAGAGGACTATTGAATTCTGCTGCTCTCTAATGGGCCTGTTTTAAAGGGATTGGCACCTGTGCAAAGCAGGCTCCAACACAAGCATAATATATCTAGAAAGAGGGCCGAGCATCAAAAATGCAAACTTTGCTGATCAAAGTTACTTAGTTTAGCCAAGACTTAAGTCTGGCTGTAAAGAACGGCAGGGATTGCTGGAGAAGAGTACTGAAGAGTGGGCAGGGCAGAGGCAGGTCATGTGTAGTGATTTAAGCACAAAATAATGTTCATTGGAGGGAGAAAGCTAAACTACTCACACAGACTATGGGACTTCACTGCTCACAGCCAGCAAGTTCCACCGCATCACACCTGACTGGTTTCTGTCCTCTCCGGCACCCTCAGCTGAAACGCTCGCCCGCTGTCTGAAATGCGAGACGGATGTTCTCCGTGGTCCCACTCCTGGACAGTTTGGACTAGTGGACATGGAGGAGCACAGCATGGCTCCCTTGCTGCTGACATGCCCTGATTCCCCACCGGTGGGAAGCAGGGCCTATGGGGCAGGGTGTCCCAGCTCTGGGTGGTGGGAACCCCGCCATTCCCCCAGGTACGGCACAGGGGATCCACAACCCCTCTGCATGCCCCAGCGTGGGGCACCGGTCGGGTAAAGACAGACCAGGCTGATGGCAGTAACGCCAACTTGGTGACGTTAAAACACCTGTTTTGGGGTGGCAAAAAACTAGACTCTGCCTGTGGCATGAAACGGAGCCTTTCCCATCCTGCTTCCTGTGCTGTGCCCCAGTGGAATGTGGCCTGGGTGTCTACTGTGCTAAGGAATTATGTGTGACAAACTTGCAACCCACCTCTCGCTGGGTTCTCTGCCAGAGACAGTGCTCATGGATAGCTGTTGCTCTTCCTTGGGTAACGAAGAAAGAAAACCTGTGAGAACCTGAAACAAGAAATTACCACATGAAGAAATGACACTACTGAGTCCACGTGCAGGTGGCTCCACAGAAGCCTTCGCTTAGGTGTCCCCACGGGGCTGTAGAAGACCCAGGTTAGAAATGCAGGTGTGAGAGTGCTCTCCTCACACACCACCCCCTACCAGAGCTGCGTGCCGTGCTCGCTGATGGATTACGGGTGGGATCTGCACCCCTCCCATCTCCTGGGAGGCTGTCCTCCATGCCTGGGGCACGTTCTCCCCGCGGCCGGGTGTCAGCCACCGCAAAAGCCCTGGCTGATTTCTGCAAACCACCCTGTGCCAGAGCAGCCCGCGCTGTCCCACCGATGTGCCCATCCGCGTCCCGCACCCTGCTGCGCTGCCGGGGGGGCAGGCTGCCCCGGGACCCCCTGCCCCGTGCTGTGGGGCTGAGCTCCCTCCCACCCCCCTGCAGCCTCAGCAGGGGGAGGTTTGTGCCCGTCCTGCAAAGGTTTGCATCCCTCCCCAAGGTTGGCGCCCCACGGATGGCGCGTTGCGCTTTCCCCGGGCAGACGAGTGTATTTCATAATTGATGTAATTTGAAGGATATTTGCTTACTTCGGGAACTTAACTAATTGAAAAGAAATGTCTCCCCGTGCCACAGAATCCCTGCGTGAGTCACCAGCAGGCTTGCGAGCCCCACTCTGCAGCTCAGATGTCTGACTTAAATCCCAGAGCGGTTTTGGGGGATATCTGAGGACACTAGAATGACTCATGTGCTTCTCCAGGGGGGTACCCCGGGAAAGCCTCTGAAGGGAGCAGGAGTAGGATCCATGGGGGACATCCAAAGCACTTTAAACTCAAACCAACATCAAGCAATAAAATGTCTTAATCCCAACCCAGCAATTATAGAACACACCTCATGTGGGGATCTATACATATGCCTTATAGGCATATAATCCTATAATGCGGAGTTCCTGATAGTGTGATCTACAAAGGAAGGAGAGCCCTCTCTTATTCAGATTTCCCTCTCTTATTCTTCTATCCTGTGACACAACTGGGTCTTTCTTAAGTCCATTTGTAACCCTGAATTTCCCATGTTTTGCGTAATTACAATGCCCCATGTTCTACTTTAAATTACTTACACACTCGTGCAATACGAGAAATTTTTAAAAGTGTAGCCAAGTAATTTGGTTTTGAGAAGTGCTGTGGAGGAGACAAGGATAGACGCACATAATTTGTCTCCTACCAGCTTTATGAGTCCCTCTCTCTCTCAGGAAAGGTAACAATTCCATCCAAAAATAATTCCATTAGACATGAAATATCAGAGCTGTGAATCACTGGGCATTTCAGAGCATCACTTCACAGCAGGAGAGCATCTGAAAACTGCACCAGAGACAGGAGTTTAATTCTTATTGTAGCACTAGGGAGGAAAATGCAATCAAAAACAGCTATAGGAAGTTGCAGTACAGCAGAACTATCTATTTTACTAGTTGCCTTCCTGGGAAAAGGAAACCAGGAGATTACAGTTATTCTTCCAGCAATACAGTTGATTTGGCCAGGGTAGTAACTAGGATTTACAACGCTGCAATTAGGGGCTCAGGAAAACTTGTGAAATAAATTCCTCCGAAAGACTGTATTGTAGTGACCACGCGCACCTTGCTTTTAGGTACCCATATAGTAGGATAATAACTGATTCTGCCAAGGAAAAGCTTTTCTGATGTTCTGAAAGGGCAGTGAGACCGATCTGAACCAGACATGTATATAGGCAGAATGGATTCTGAACTGAGGGGGCAGTCAGTTATTGCCAGTTGGAAGTTTTCAGCTCTGACTGCATCAGAAAGTCACTTCTTCCTTATTCCCATCTCAGCAGCTAGATATAACACCGAGATAGATATAGTAGACGACTATGGGAGCTTCCCTCCCAAACCGGTGGACCTGTGAGATCATTGCTAGCTAGCCAGGGCAGTTGCTTCACCTGTAACTTTTAGGATTTGCCCCATTTTGCAATGGGGCAAAGTTTTTTCCCAGCGCTGATGAGGACCACGATGGGTTTTCTTACTGTTCTCTGTTGCTCAGGTGGACAGAAGGAGAATGAGCGTGTTTATTCTGAACACCATACGTCACAAGCGACAATAATTGGAGACCTGCTGAGTTGCCAGGCTAATTTATAGACGTGGGACCTGACCTTCAGGAGAAATAAACTCACAGAAATTGTATGGACCTTAAGCACCTAGTATCTGCGAAAGCTAGCGCATACCACCTGTCTCCAGATTACTGCTGCCTGTGTAAAACTGGTGTCAAAGGCTATTACAGAAAATAAAGAAGGCTCTTGTAGGTGGCAGCAGGTCAGGGTTGTTATGAAAAAGTCTAGGCTGCTACAGAAGCTAGTCTGCAGAGTATTAGCCTTACATGGCTTAACTGGATTAGCCTTTACATCCTAAATGTCTGGACTGTCTCCAAAAGAGGTAGTGAGTGCCTTTCCTTGAAGTAGGATGGAGAGCCATTATTTACAGTGATGCCTGGTTGCCTAATACCATGATGAAGACAGAGAACGCGTATGACTGTGGCTGTCTGCAGAAGCAAACATGGGACACGCTTAAGCAGTAGGACATGCTTAACCACAAAACCTCTGCAAAAACTGGTGGCAGTTTTTTCACCTACAGTTGTTGCTCTCAGTATCAAAACACTCTGTCAAGTCAATATTTCATGACACTGCTCAGTCTTTCTTTAGGTAATGTTTTACTTCTCTCTTGAGTTTTTTTCAGCAGGCTGCTGAAGAGAGTATGTGTCCTTTAACCCAGGTGTTTACCTGGTGAGGGGACAGAGAGCCAAGAGCCTACAAACTTCAGGGATCCTCCTTCCCCAGCATCCAAGGCCATGGCTGCCTAACACTCCGGGCTCCTGGTCTGACCATCCTAGAGCCATCTCCAGTGTTTGGCACTGAGGTGCTTGTCAGCAGACTGTAGCCAGGATCTTCTTTCTGTTTTTCAGAGACTTTCAGCACAGCCAGAATTATCAAAACTGTCTGTGAAATGAACTGACTGTTCCTCCTCTGCCCATTCCCATCTCTCAGCTTCCCAGGACCCAGGAGTGCAATATAGTGTGGAACAAAGGCCTCAAATGAGAGATTTTTTTAAGGAAAAAACCCAAACCCTTAAATAATACATACAATGTGTTTGCTCCATTTATGTCATGTATTGTCTGTAACCACAAAAATAAGAGAGAAATGATCCTACATTTATCCGAGATGGAAAATTTTGGAAAAGAAAGAGAACTGCTGGAGATGCCTGGGTCTATAGAGAAATGTCTGCACAGCAAAGAGGTAGATACCCAGTTTGGCAGAAGACCTTGCTAAAATCATTCATGATGTATTTCCTGCATCTGCCTTGAATGGTCAGCAGAACTTCAGCATGTCCTTTGTAATTTCCCATCCTTTTTTTTTTCCCTTAAACTTTGGTCTCTACATCAGCATTGGCATTGTGATCTCAGGTGCAAACCAAGACGGGGGCCGTCCTGGTTTCTGAATGTCATTTTGCATCCAAAGTGGCTGGTGGTCATCATCAAGTGACATGAGATGCTCTAACCATTTTTTTTAAACATTCCTGTGCACTAATCCACACAAAGTTATAACCAGTGTGATTTATCATGTGTGTGCACAAGTGTAGGGAAAAGAAGGCAATCTTGAGAACTGCTGCATAAGTGCTGAGATGATGTATGTCTTTGCTAGAAATGTGTTGAGTTTGTAAAGGCCAGGCAAAAATAAATAAGCAGGGGAAAATTCACGGGTTCCCACCTGACTCCTAACAAATAAATCACAAAGGCTCTCCGTGCCTCCCTTGAGACACTTATTTGCTCTGCTCTCCCCCCAGCCACAATGAAAGGGGCTTTTCTTCCACTTGAACTGACCTTTAGCAAACATTTCCCTTTCAATTAAGATCTGAAATGTCCTTGCGGACTGCTGTTGCTGGAGACAGCGGGGAGAAGGCTCTCTAAAGCCATTCACACAAGAGTCAGGACAGAGAATAATTATCTGAATTCATAAGGTTAATTCCAGTCTAGACTAAGGCAGAGAGAAGTCATCTAGAGGTCTCCATCGGAGAACAATATGTTTGTCTTTCTGGACTCTCTGGTCTCCCCGTCCTGGCTGCTTACTATGTACCATGAATATTTCTGTCATGGACTGTTGAGCAATTGCTGTGTCTGAGCGCTAGGCTTGCTGTCCTCATGTCATTATCAGTTTTACAGCCCAGCGTGAGCTGCCCAGGAATGAGGCTTTGACTGTGGCTTGACCCAGGGTAAATGGTGGCAGGCTGGGCATGGGTGTTTGGCACTGGGGAAGTTGTTGACTCAGTGAACTCAAGAAAATATACTAAAAACATACAGCAAAAACTTGCTGCATGCTAACCTAAAGGTGAAGCCTGGAGCGACTTAATATACAGTCTCAATAAAAACAGCCACGATAACTAGAAGAGGTGAAAGAAAAAAAAAAAATCAGATTAATGACTGCAGGAACTTCAAAGGGTTGAATTGGGCAGAGCAGATTGATGCAATGTTCCTGTCCAGCCTAAATTCTCCAGACATTTTTGCAAATTCTTGCTAAGGGGCCAGTATTGCAGGCGCTTTCGTCTCTCTATGCTTCCTTTCAAACACAGCAGCCTCCCTGTGCGCCCATGTGCCCAGACTGTCCTTGGTCAGCCTTGTGTTCAGTAAAACCACACTACAGCAGGCAAATTACTGACTAGAGACCGGCTATGTGATGTGCTGTGGTAGAATTTATAGTACATTCATAGAATCATCATAGAATGAATAGTTTGGGTTGGAAGGGAAGTTCCAACCTCCCTGCCATAGGCAGGGACACCTACCAGCTGACCACGTTGCTCAAAGCCCCATCCAACCTGGCCTTGAACATTTCTAGGGATGGGGCATCCACAGCTTCCTTGGGCAACCTGTTCCAGTGCCTCACCACCCTCATGGTGAAAAGTTTCTTTCTAATATCGGATCTTAATCTACCCAGGCTTCAATTGCTCATCTTCTCTGCATCCCAACTACGTACTCTTATATGCTTGTAAGAGCAAGTCATTAACCTGGAAGTCATGTTATTAGGCTAAAACTTTGATATCCTTTGCATTTTACTCCCCTTCCAGAAGTCAACACCAGTCATTGCCCATTCTCCTTGTCTTTCAGGTCCACTCTAAGGCCAATTCCCATAGCCTGAGTTACTTGCTGTGCACAACACGGTGCTCATAGTAGTATGCTGTGATGGAAATTCATGAATCCTTCCTCCTCTTGGCCTTCCTGGTATCAAAACCAATTAAACCCAATGCATTTGCACTGATAAAGTGATTTCCTTTCCTGTTTTATCCCTTTCTACTGTTGTCTTCCTTGTAATTACATCAAGCACAAATAATCTCTCTTTCTTTTCCAGGTTTCTATCTGTTTATTTACTTTAATGCCATGTTGATTTGCATCCTCTGCTATGCCAGAAATTTTAGCCTCATTTGCCTGGCTGTCTAGTTTCCCACTGAGTATACGCATGCTTTCTTCATGGCAGAAAGAAGGCCCTTCTGATACCAGTCTTTAAAACCTGCATCAGATCATTTTGCCAGGCATTTTTATTGTGTTGCCCACACAGCGCTGCCGATTAAGCATGATTGTGCAGGCAGCCAAGGAAATAAAAAGGCTTATTCGGTGTGGTTTTTTGCCCACACATTTACATGTATGTGACCAAACTATTCATAGATATTGAGTGATCTATTCAAACTGTATGTGAGGAGGAGGCAGTGTGAGTAGGTGCGTAAAGAGCTGGACTGTGACTTAGGAGCCTGGTTTTGACACCAGCTCTGCCACTGCTTTGGCATGCTCTGAAGAGTCACTTGCTTGTGCCTCGGTTTCCCCTTCTTTGAAACAGCAATAATTTTGCTTACCCTGTTTTACCAAGTGCTTTGAGACCCAGTGGTAATATATGCTATGTAATAACCATACAGCATTGTTTTTCCTGTCCCATTCTTTCTCATTATGTGTCACACCAACTGGTTTCATCTGCTGCTAAATTAGATCACGGGCATCTGAAGGAATCCTACATTTTTCACAGCATGATGGCAGAGGCGGCGCGGTGCTCCCTAACTTTTGGGTACTAATGCAGCACAAGCAACGATTATATTGAAAGCACCTGTCCCGGAGCTACGGACAGTGCTACAAAGGGGAATGCTAAATGTCTGCACTATATAATAGGGATCTAAAACAATTTCTTGTGACATATTGTAGTCTGACGGTTGCCTGAAAGGGACCCCATATGGGATATAAATTACATGTGCTGCTGCCATATGCTTGGGGAAGCAAGATCCGTTTGTTCTTTTAGAACAGAGAAGCCTGCTGAACTCAAACCAGAAGTCAGATACACATCGTGTTCGTCCCAGATTGTGTTAGGGCTGTAGCAGTTCTTTACGCTTTTGCTTTTGAGTGGTGCATAAAGCTCTGTTTGGTGTAGCTGAGCTTCTATCGCAAGGAATTTGTATATTATTTCTGAAGAGATGTATCACATCCTAGTTGAAAATTGTATTTTCGCTCCAAGGAAAAAAAAATGAGCTTCCCCATATAACATATGAAGCCAAATTTAGGCATAAGCCTGACTCCATGAATTTCCTGACTTTGTGAGCGTTCCAGTCACTTACATGAGGGCTGAATTTGGCCTGGGATGCACATTAGCACACTGGATTACGATTTGAAGGCTAAAAAGTTTCTGTTTAATCTTTTCAAGATTTTTATCCTTTGCTAGTAACTCACAGTAAAGATAGATAGAATGGGTAGGGAGTGTTGTCTGAGTTTTCTCTGTTTTCTGTTTCTCTGTTCTGACACCTTATCATTTTCAGGAATCCTTGTTCCTTATTTGAGACCCGTAGCAGTTTTACAGCTATACATAAATATAAAAAGTAGCAACTGGGGAAGCACTGAAACTGCCAGGCTGAACATCTCCATTAGTAAAATGCACAAGATGCTGATCTGACCTGACCCCTGCTCTAATTCTCAAAACAAGACAATTTTTGCTTAAGCAATTGTGTTCTGAAAGGAACAGCACTATGCTTTAGGCCCTTAACAGTATCTCTGGTTTCCGAATCTCATCTTTCTCACTTTGTTTTTTTTTTTTTTCCTTTTGCCCTGAGTCTTAAGAATCATGAAGCAGAAACAGCATGATCCTGAGAGGATATTTTCCCTCAGGAAAAGAATGCCAGGCTGTCAGATTTAAAATTTTTGCAAGATCCATGTACTGGGTCAGAAGAAAATGGGTTTTGCTCCCAAAATACCCATTATACGGGTGCCCCCTGAAGTTAGCGGGCTTTGCAACCGCTCAGCAGCTGCATCAAACAAGATGCCAGAGGGCTGATGCCTCTCACCTCACCCCAGACATCTACACTGCTGGTACTCCGGGGGCATGAGGTAGCCGTGTTGGCTCCTCTTGTAGGCTGGGGATAGAAACAGGCACTTCTGAGAGAGACGTGTTTCAGCTCCATGTGGATATATCCAAAGCAGTCCAGAGGTATCGCATCTTAGACCCAGCTGTTGGTTTCTCCTAGCCACACGCAGGGGTGTACATGACCACCCCACATACAGGCATCTCCCGTGAGAGGAGTCCCTCTCACAGTGTTTCGACTGGGGCTCCTGAAGTTAATGGCTGCTTTGAAAACATGCGCGAATGACTTTCCTCAGGTCAAAAAGTAAGTCTGCGACACAGCCCCGAATAAAGGTTAAGACGACTCAGTTCTTACGCCAGTCACATCCCCGTCCCTGACTCTCTCTACCATGTCCCCATCTCCTTCATTGCTTATTTTTTCATAATGTGACCAAACGAATGCTTTTACTGTGAACATTTGAAAGAGCCACTCACTGTCTTCCATTTACATACCGATAAAAGTTATAAACCATGAAATAGGCTAGTCTTATATCATCCATGTTTCCACCTTCCTGCAGGGATTTGAATATGTCTCCCGTGAAGAAATTTTAGGCAGTTTACCCACCTCTAGGCAAGGGCAAAGCACTCCTCCTTGTTCTCTAACCTACATACAGACTGCCAACAGAGAGCATTACACTCACCGGAGCATTTAAGAGACAAAAGAAAGCAAGCCAAGACTGTAAAAAAAGTCCCTGGAAGAGAAAAAGAAAAAAAAAATAACAACACAGAAAGCAACTGGAGTGGGTTACAAGGGAGTTTTCCAGAGATGCTGCCAAATGGAGCTTTTGTGGCACTTGGGTGCCACGGCACAGAGCCATGTCATGTGCTGCATCCCTTCGGTCCCGTTTCTGTGGCATGACCAGCATTTCTGTCCATCTCACAACTGCACCAAAAGCAGGGCCAGTCAGAAACCAGACGTCCCATCCTCTGGAAAACTCCAGGGCTCCCAAATTTGGTTTCATTCTGAATCATAAGTAGAAGGGACTGTCACGGACTTTTTTCATGGAGGGAACTAGTCAAATATTGAGGACAAATTGTTTGCTTTGGACTTACTCAATTAGACTTCATTTTGCATTTATGTAAAATAGCGACATAACATACAGGGTGTAGCAACAAGGTAAGAACAGAATATTTCAACATCTTCCGCAAATGTGTAATGAAAGCCATATGTACAAGCAAAAAATTTCAGTTGTGTTAAACCAGCATTTTCCACTGGAAAAAAAAATCCCTCTAAAAAAACCCTCTGCTTTGTCTTTCCAATACATTCACCTACTAGTTAAAATTAGGTATTAACCAATCAAAAATATGTATCTGTCAAGCTCCTCCTTCGATTTCCTTTCTGGAAGAAAGAAGGTCATCTAGTGATTTATGGAGGCCTGTGAGGACCAATAGACTTTTTTTTTCCGATGGCGACTAGCCTGAAGATTTTTCATCTCTGTGTCATACCAGGATTTAGGCTCCAGGGACAAAAAGGAAAGTTGGTGAGCAGTGAGAGGCTATGAAACAGTCGGATGGTCACAGACGAGTAAAGGTTGAACTCACTATTGAAAACCAGGCCAAGATGAGCTTCAAGGATTTGTATAACGTCATCACTTGACATTATCTCCTTATCAATATGTTGTGGGACATGAGGACCAGGCATCCATTGCATTCACACCTGAAAGAAGCAACACCATACACAGAAAACAAGTAAAACACCGCATCATTCAGGAAAGTAAATATTCCCCTGTGCCTTTATGGGTCATCTGTCCACTCCTCAGTGGTCTCTTTAGTCATAGGTTAGTATAGTAGAATAATGTATGTGGCTGAGCATTTATGAAACTCTAATAACTTGCTTAGGCCAGAAAATGAGCGTGTGCACTGTTTGGTAATCCAGCAATTACGAATCTTCATGTTGGTTTCCTTTGGGAAGAAACAATGATTACAGGAAAGTCCCACCACACTGCATTAACAAAGGATTCAAAATGCTTTTACGAAGTAGATAATATTTTACAAATAGTTGTGTAAATATATCCCTGGACAAGGAGATTCAAATCGAGACTTAACTTAGGGAACACCTCCTTTGATTAAAAAAATATGTTCCTGAGAACAGCTGGAGCCATTTGCTGAGATAAATCAGATGCTACTCTCAACTTTTATGGGTTGCTAAACCCATGAAATATATGGTATGTCTCGGATTTGCTGGCTGCATTCTTGTGCTATGAACACAGACACTGTAGTTTGCTAACAAAGAGAAACGATGGACCCAGCAGGCTATGGCAAAGCTATATCTTCTTCTTTCATTCTTACTGATTAGAGCTGAGAGAAAACTGCTCTGGTGAAACCTCTGGAGCCTTCTAATTTTTCCCATATTAGGCATGAGTTGAAAACAGGCTGGGTCTCCTACTGCCTCTTTTACCTCTAGAAAGGGAAGTAAAAGAAGTATCACTGAGCTTTTTTAACGTAGAGAAGACTCCCTAGCTGTTACAAACACCTGGAAAGAATAATGGATTTTCAGGAATGCTGCCTCAAGAGATAGTCTTAGGGACTACTATGTTGCTCATGTCTCTAGCATCTCTAGGTTTACAATAAATGCATCTTCGTTTCTGGATATTTACCAACTTATCTAACGGGAAAAAAATAACTTATCTTGAATAATTATCAACAGGTTGCAAAAGCAACAAAAGAGGAAATGTATTCTATTATCTTTCCTCTCTCCTTCCCTCCCATGCAGGATAGAGCATCTCTACAAAAGAATTTCTCACAAATGGTTGTGTATGAAGACTTTTGGCCAGGAAGCCATGGAGCCATTATCTGTATCATCCAATGGTGAACTTATTTTGGGTGCTAGAGATAGAGAATATCAAGGATGAGGATGATGTAAGCAAAAAATATAGGCATAAGTGAATAAATACAGAAGACAGGTCTCAAAATACATACGAGGTGTCACAAATTTATAGTGAGGAGGCACCACAAAAGGATAACAAAATGCTTTGGTGCTTTGCAATGTAAGTTCAGATCTCACAGAAAACTCCACTTCCAAGCATCACTAGAAAAGATGGGATGCAAATGATCTGCCCAGTTCACATCTTGTTCCACTTTCCAGAAGCTCGTGTTCTTGGGTGTTGTGGCTACAAAGGTGAGTGGGCTGTTGTACTTAAGGGCCTTAACTCATTGCCAGTGAGATGCACAGTGTTTTCTTACAGAGATCTTGCATTTTCTCCCTCTGTTGTTTTGCTTAGTCTCTGTTACTATTCACGTTACAGTTGTTCTGCTAATCCGTAAACCGCTTTGAATTATCAACCAAAATTCAAAGCGTTGCTTTTGCTGGCAGCTAGGAGAGAAATCACAACGTTGCGTTATATAAAAGCATTTAGCCTTCTATTCTGACACCCTCTTCCCCGCCCCCCCCTTTTGTTTCAGTACTGACAACTGTGTGGCCTTTCGCTGTGTGGAAATCTGCAGTTTCCTAGTGAATGATGGAATGGTATGTGCCACAGGTGAGCTCCAACACACCTGCAGGGAGATGATGTCTTTCTCCACTTTTGTGCCAAACACAGAAAATCCCCACATAAAACTCATGACATTTTGAAAAGAAATAGTATTGCTTAGGCCAGTCAAGATTTACATTAGGGGTACTTTTAAAAGTAATGTGGATTAAGTTGGGGAAAAATCACCCAGTTACAGAAACGAGCTATCCATTTGGTAGAGAACCTTCTAGTGCTAATGGCACTGTGTAGGGTAAGTGCAGACCTGCTTGTTCATGTGGAGGCCAAGAAACAGGGCAGACTACGTACAGGAAACAGCCTAAAGAAGTTAAATCCATACATCTATATCCATACCATTTCTTTCTCTCACCCGCTTGACCCCACTTTCACAGACCAACACTCATGTATATTCTTTCACCCTTTTTACATTTTGCATATTGACTTATGCCGGTAGCTAAGAAAAGCAAGCAGTTCAAAAGGTCAGAGAACTGGTGTATTTTTTCCACCTACTGGAACGAGGAAACTTAGGAAACACCATAACAATCCATACTAACAATAGCAAAGAGTACTAACAATAAACTGCATTCTCCAAAGAAAGATCGGGGCAAAGTTGTGTTTTGAAACATGCATAGGAAGGAAGAAGAAGAGCATTTTGTAAGCCAGATCATTTCTGTGTTGTGACCATTACAGAAAAGATATTTTTTTCAAAACTCCCAGAAGCCAGGAAAGGGGAGATCTCCATATCCTTCCCACAATTCCTCCTGCTAGACTGGAAAGAAAGCAACGTTTGACACGTTTCTGAGGAAGAGCTGCGTGCAGTTGTTCTCACACAGGCACAGCGACAGCACCAAAAAGCCCGAAGCAGATGGCGGGCATGTGGGTGGGGAGCGGATTGCTGAGATTCCAGGAGGAACAAAGGGAGAATGGCTGGTTATTGGGAGAACTGCAAATACGCACGGGCATGGCTTTGCATGTGTTTAGCCACCCTTTGCTGCACAAGCATATGGGACACGAACGCTCCGGAGGGGTATCGGCTAGTGGGAGGCATGTGGTGGGACAATAATACTCTGAGATGATTAATGGGAGCATGGCGAGAGTTGCTGTTTATATCTAGTTATTCTTCTCCCCTGTGTTATGAATCATCTGATGCACCAGAAACTGAGAACAGATTGCGGCAGAGTACGAAGTGCTCATGACTGGGTACTGCTACGGTAGCGCAGGCCATGGTGGCACTGCGGTGAGCCCTGCAGACCTGCTCTCCTTTTCTTTCAATTAGAGGAGTCACCAAAGCACGTCCCTGCTCCTCTCTGACCAGCTCATGCAGGCTTTTGGAATTTGGGGGACAGGGGCAGGAGGCTGGTGCCTATCCAAGTCTTGACTCAGCCCCAGGTTTGGAAGCGGGAGAAAGGCATGCACAGATCCAGAAGCTGGGAAACATACCCCTAGGACCCACAATAAAGACACGGCTCTGAAACTGAAATTAGTAGATGGATAGATGAACCAGTAATTCAGGCAGTTTTTTGAAATGCTTCTCCAGCATTCCCAGTAGTCTACTTTTCCACCAGTACCTTCCTCAGAAACCTGTAGCACAAAGCAGTCTGGGATGCTCTACAGAGCCTGCTGGAGAAAGATGCATTTGGGGCAAGAGTGGCCTTCATCCGGTCTAGCAAGAGAGAGAGGAAATCATGTTACTGATTGTTTTTACATTCCCGTTGTCAAGATGCTTGTGCATGAGCATAAAAACATAGACATATCAAAGAGATCAGGAGTTGTGTTAGAGGTAATGTTCTGGTGGAACAACTGGTAAGGAGAAAGAATTGAGAACCTAATGCTATTTTATATCCTCTTTCCTCTGTCCTCAATATGTCCTAGGCAGTGTCAATGTCATCCTCTGTCACCAGAGACAGCAGGAGGTACTTACACACAAAGACCCTAAGACTGGAATGACAACTCTGCATACAGTATTCATTATTGTGTGCACACACCCATGCTCAGAGATCTGCCCCTGAAAATAACACTCAAAATCAAGTCATTCCAAAGAAGATTAATCTGAGCGCATGAAAGCTCGCAGTGATGTGAGGCCACTCGTGGCAGGATCTGCACTGTAGGGCACTGGTTTTTTTGGGCAGTGGTCTCAGGGTGGGCTGCCCTTACACTGGAGCCCAGAGTCACGTTCTGTAACATGAAATGTTCCTTTTTTACTTGCAGCACTTTTGCTAGAGGAACTCCCACTTAATGCTGTGGGAGTTCCTAACATTAGGAATATGTCTGTCTGGTATTTGAGAAAGGGATGTCTGAGTCCCCACAGGCACAGTGTTTCTGATGATGCTATTTCAGAAAATCCAGGGATATGGACAGTATACAGAATATTATTCCAGGAATGTCAACAGCACAAGGGCCAAGAGGTCTCCTGAAAGCACTTAGAAGAAAATAAAGGCAATCACTCATTTTCTTTTAGTGTTCATACCTAGGTTTTGTAACTTGTCTTGGTCACTATTATTTTTGCCTTCCCATCCTATCCCCATAGCACATGGTTTGTCTTATGTTAATTTGATTCATAAGATTTTTGGGATACAGAATATATCTCACTGTACTTGCAGTGCACACATCTGTGCAACCTAAATAAACACAGCTTTTGCATAGCAATATTTTTAATATATTTGTATTGCTATATTTATATTAATAATGTATCATTAAACATTGGGGAAAAGTAATTTGAAATGCAAAATGGAGAGGTGGATATGAAAAAATTATAATGCTGTAAAATCTATAAAATTGCAATATATTCACAAGATGACTGAATTACGTGTTGTAGGGGTAACTACACACAGCACTTTGAGTTTTCAAGCTTCTGACTTCACAACCTGAATATTGTTTCTTAACATCAAGTCTTTGCATGTTTGGGGCTTCTTTCAGTGTAATTCCCCAGGTTTTTTTCCATAGAGTGGAAAATGGTAAAGAACTAACTATATGTAACGATAGCAACCTGCTGCCATTGTGAGAAGGACTGGAGCCCCAGGCGCAGACGTAGAGGATGGGATTTGGCTCCAGACCCAGACACCTACGTTCAGGTGTTGCTAGAATAGCTGTCTTCACGTAAACTGCTTACATGTCCTGCCGCTGTAGTCAATGGGGTCTACAGGGCTTCCCTAAAATGGGCAGGTCTGGTGCATTCGCAACTGTCCAGGTTTTACCGAATGGTACTAACTAGCTCTCCAGTGCTAGTAACAGGAGCTGAGACACCTACTCCACCTGCAGATACCCAAACTGCTGACAGCTGCCTTTAAGTGTCTGAAAGTGGAGATGAGTAGGAGGGTCTGAATCTGTTCCCTAATTGTAGACATCTGGTGCTGTATTAAACACCCTAGAGAACCTCTCCAACCACCTCTCCAGAAGATTGTGGGTCTCCTGCTTTTCCTTCATTCTGACAGAAATTTGCAGGAGAGAGAACATGTGAAAGCGCAAGAGGTGGTGGAATCGCTGTCCCTGGAGGTATTAGACATGGTGCTGAAGGACATGGTTTGGGGGTGGTTTTGGCATAGGTTTATGGTTGGACTTGATGATCTTGAAGGTCTCTTCCAACCCAAGTGATTCTATGATAAGATAACTGAACAGAGCTCCAGGCCATCCCCTCAGGCTGGGGAACAGACACATTCAGGACTGCTGTGCTCAGCCTGCTCCTCACTTACTTTATGGAGATAGGGTGTCTCTGCGGCACGTGTGGTGGGTGAGGAGCTGAAGGGAGGAGTGGGAAGGCTGCTGTTTAACACGGTGCCCCAGAAGAGAAGGTGCTCTGTTGCTGTGTGCTGGGCTCAGAAAAAGTGTTTGATCCTACAGGGAGAAGGAAGGCCCCTGGCCTGTTTCTCTTCTCATCACTGATTGCTTCAGCAGAGCTACTGGGACATCCCGAGAGGAGTGAGATGAGCAGTTTTGCTGCAGCCAAAGCCTGTCCTCAGAAAGCTGATGTTGGCAAGGAAGCAAGTTTTTCCCAAAGATAAAAAGTAAGGGTGATTTTGGGGGGGACAATATACTTTTTCTCAATTAATCAGCCAAAACCTAAAAAGAGTTCCACTTTTCCAGCCAAAAGGCTTTGCTGCTGCTGAAAATCCAACCCCACCCCCAGAAGACTGAATATATGAAAGTCTCTTATGAAATGTCATGATGGTCTTTTGTAATGGAAAGCATTAAGGCATGTAAAATGACGGGGCCCTTATCCACTTCTCTTGAAGTAATCAGTAAGTGGTATAGGCTTTTAAGAGAAGATAATGAGGATAGAGTTGCTTATCACAGACACAATGCCATTTAAATGGGTGCCTGACAGGCAAATCATCTTGGAACTTGTGAGTACTGCTGTGCCAAGCCCCTGCGTTGGCTTGTGTGATGCTCACCAAGTCTGGAATGAAAAATCCGCTGCTCTGACAGAAACCACAACTCTGTGAGCTATTTTCAGAAGACACTAATGAGATTTTGCTTTGGGATTATCAGTACAAAACGGAAAGTCCAAGGAGCATAGAAGAGACAATTGCTCTCTAGCAAAAATATAACTGCATCTACATAAAACAGAAGTTCAGGTATCATAGAATGGTTTAGGCTGAAAGGGACCTTGAAGATCATCTAGTTCCAACCCCCCTGCCTTGGGCAAGGACAGCTCCTGCTGGACCAGATTGCTCAAAGCCCCATCCAACCTGGCCTTGAACACTTCCAGGGATGGGGCATCCACAACTTCCCCGGGCAACCTGTTCCAGTGCCTCACCACCCTCACAGTGAAATATTTCTCCCTAAGATCTAATCTAAATCTCCCCTCTTCTAGTTTGAAGCCATTATCCCTCATCCTATCACTACATGCCCTTGTAAAAAGTCCCTCTCCAGCTTTCCTGTAGGCCCCTTTCAGATACTGGGAGGCTGCTATAAGGTCTTCCTGGAGCCTCCTCTTCTCCAGGCTGAACAACCAACCCCAACTCTCTCAGCCTGTCCTCACAGCAGAGGTGCTCCAGCCCTCTGATCATCTCTGTAGCCCTCCTCTGGACTTGCTCCAACAGCTCCATGTCCTTCTTATGTTCGGGGCTCCAGAGGTGGACACAATATTCCAGGTGGGGTCTCACAAGCGCAGAGTAGAGGGGCAGAATCACCTCCCTCGACCTGCTGGCCACGCTTTTAGCAAGTTTATCAAGAACTAAAAAACTGGTTAAAAATTAATTTAAATGGGGCATCACCTGACTTGATACAAATCTGGTCCCGTGCTGAATTAGAAGTGTGCTGCGTTTGTGTATTGACAGCCCTTCTCAGTCACGCTACAGGCAGGCTGTCTATAACACTGCACAGTGTGATGTTCTGTCACTTGTCTTCCCAGCTGATGAAGACCTTATGCCATATTCCTAAAATGTGCAGAGCTGACAGGTGGTCATTTCCATGACTCTGTCATCCAGAAACATATCCTGATGCAGTCATGCTTGTATCCTGTTTTACATGCTCACCTAGTTATGTTCAGTCTGGAGATGTGACTTCAGTGAGATCTCATGCCCTCTCTATTAATCCCGTACTCAGCCACACATCGCTACAACAGCTGAAAGCCTCTGTGACTTGTTCAGAACAGGGATGTTAGTACATGGGTTTTGATTTCTCCTGGGGTGCCAGGACTTCATCCTGGCTTCCTACAGTCAGATGTTTTGTGTTTTACTATGCTGCTTCCAAACCACTGAGCTGAAGAGCAACTAATGATAAGTTTTTTGTACCCTTGTTGCTGGGCATTTTTGTTGGCAGGTTGTGCGGGAGCTGGAACAGACTCATGGATCTGCCGCAGCAGTGGCAGAGCAGCTCGAGTCGGAGGACACGTCCTCCAAGCTCCCTCAGCACGCCAGGTGCAAATAGCTTTATTTTTCTTCACGTGTAGCTTCTACACACTCAGGGCTGGAAAACAATTCAGAGGTGCCTGGGAGTGGGCTGAACAGTGCGCCCCCGCTGGAACGACCCCTGAATCTTTCTCTGCATGATGCTGAACTCAAGCTGGGGCTGAGGTCAAAGAGTGAATGGGCCCACTCAGGCACCGGGATGAGGATTGACAGCTCTGCTTGCATTAACTGGTCCTCTAAGCTCTTTCTCCAGGGTCAGCCAGTGCCCAAATGTCCCAGTTTAGATTTTTATATAGTCTCATCTGAGATCGCATCAGCTTTCCTGATGGGCATGTACCCAGCTTATATTCTGAAGCAATAATCACTACACATTTCTGTCCACATTGTAATTAATTCATGTCTGACTCCTCAGCAAGTCTCTGGGAAAGTCCTGATGTTGTCTCCATTTCTACTTCTCAGCTGTCAAGTTTCAGACTTCGGAAAATGAGGCCATGTTATAATGGAGCAACTTGTTATACTGCCTATTAGCAAAAGGCCACTGTGACCCTTGAAGAAAATTATTGGAGTACTATAAGAAAGTCAATAATCTTAGTCATAAAATATGCGTGGGTTAAAAATCCACAGTTCTTTGTTTAAATATTGTGTTTTGGGCAGAGCGCAGAGCTGCCCATAGCGTGCTATTAAAATACAGTTAGGCAGAATATTATACACTAATGGAAAACCATAACAGCGATAGCAGAAGAGCTGTGGTATGGAACCAAATCAAACCATGTATTTTATAACAGCTCAAATGCACCCTGACTCTAACTGATTACTAAATTACTGCCATAGCTGCTGCATGAACATGCTGAGAATATACAAAGAGTTGTTCTGACTGTTACTGAACCCCTTTCGTCTGTGGAATGACAACTTCCCATTTTTCAGTCTCCAGTACTCCTTCCTCTCTGTTCAGATGTGCTTAATTATTGAGGCACATTTAATTATTTGTGTTACTGTAGCACAATTCATTCTCCAAGACTCAACGCAGTAACTGTCATACCAAGAAAAAAACAAGATGTCACTGAAGACACCCTCTTCTGAACAGGTTATCTCTTCCTTTTCCAGGTTTTATCCTCCCAGCAAGAAGTGAGCTTTTCTTTTTCAAAGAATTGTTCCTTTTCTTTAGCTACTAGCTACAGTTTGCAGCTATTTCTGTATCCTATTTGGTTCCTGTCCTTTACACACATTTCTCCTGCAAGCAGAGCCACACTGTCTGCCATCAGTTCTCCACGTTTTTACTCCTCAACTCACTATTCATTCAATATGAGGGTCTCACACCTCTCTCCCATGGTAATATATGTGGATATGCAGTATTATAGAATCATAGAATGGTTTGGGTTGGAAGGGATCTTTAAAGGTCATCTAGTCCAACTCCCCTGCAACGAGCAGGGACATCTTCCACTAGATCAGGTTGTTCAGGGCCCCGTCCAACCTGCCCTTGCATATTTCCAGGGATGGGGCATCTACCACCTCTCTGGGCAACATGTTCCAGTGTTTCACCATCCTCACTGTAAAACATTTCTTCCTTATATCTAATCTAAATCTTCATTCTTTTAGTTTCAAGCCATTGCCCCTTGTCCTATCACTATAGGCCATGCTAACAAGTTTGTCCCCATCTTTCCTGTGACTCCCTTTGAGTCCTGAAAGGACACAATAAGGTCTCTGTAGAGCCTCCTCTTCTCCAGGCTGAACGACCCCAACTCTCTCAGCCTTTCCTCACAGGAGAGGTGCTCCAGCCCTCCGTTCATTTCTGTGGCCTGCCTCCGGACCTGCTCCAGCAGGGTTTCCTGGTTTTGGGATCCCCTTCACAGCTGCCTCCATGAGTTTCTAAACACTGTCTTCCCTTGGGTGTAGAGTTGCCCCTTTCTGCAGTTGGTTCCTCTTTCCTTAATAGGAGCCTTGATTGCTGACCTCTCTTCCTTCCCCTTAGTATGCAGTGATCCTTCTTCAGGCACATTTGTCCTCTGTACAACCACTTAAGTTTTATGAAACATGTGACTATGCCTTTACATGCACACACAAACCCACATTCAACTCCACCATCAGTACAGTCAGTGATGTCCTTTCTGCTGAGTCCAACCTCCTCCAGCACGAGTTTGCACATGCACACCCATACCCTGTTGTCATCACATGAGAAAGTACCTCCCACTCAGTCAAGTCCCTACTGATTCTTAATATTTTGGCACAGGAGAGAGCTCATGTCTCTCCCTAGAGGCTCCATTTCAGTGTTCCTTTGTATCCAGGAGTTCCTCAGTGGATCCACTAACCTTGGCCAGAAAAAAATGCATATGGAGTATTTCAAACCAGTATCACCTGACTGTTACAGGTTTTTCCTCTCCCCAGCCTCCCCATTATTAGCCTACTCAGAACCACCCCTCAGTGGAGAGAAGAAATGCCTTTCCAGGTATTTTGGTTTTTCTGGAACAAAAAAATGTCGCAAAGCTCCCAGTTTTTTCCAGAAAAATAAGTGACTTTTGGCTTTGTGCATGAGTCAAGACAAGGTTGGGGTGATGACCATTTATCTTGATCTGCCCCTCTGGCCGCCTCTTCAGGGACTAGGCCAGAAGAACCGGTTGATGGCTCTATATTGCTTCATAACTTACCACATTTGTGTTTTCTGCCTACTGCTCTTCTGGAAAAAGATGCTGCCTGAGGCAGTGGAAGCTTTATAGCATCCTGAATCATGCCTCACATGAGGCAGGGTGATCTCAAGCGCAACAGTTAGGAGACAGTCTGAGAAGTCTCCTGGTCCTCTTTCTGCTCTGGTATAAACATACTGGTCTCTTTTTCCCTAGGTTCATTTACAGCAGCTGTGACATTTTTGTAGCAGAGCATGGTGACTGAGTCTTTCAGATTGTAGCTGGTACTCCCTGAACAGAGTGACTGGCATTGCACAGATTTGAGAATTTGAGAAATTATAGGCATTTCTTGAGTTAGTCTCTGTAGACTCACCAAAACTGTCTGTAGAAGAGAAATGTCCAGTGGAAAAACTTATTATGACTTTTGTTGTCTGAACATTGATCCTATCTGGCCATAAAGATGAGCGGCCGAGCATGCAACTCTCACCTATTTCCTTAAATCCTCACTATGGCTTTTGGAGTATGATTTTTGGTTTTTTAGCTGGCTACAACTATTAGGACCCTGTTCTCCCTGACTGCTGTAGACATGGGGAAGGAGGTCCTTCTGAATTCTCCACAGAGCAAGAGTCACTCTTCTCTAGAGCATGAAAACAACCCAGCATACATCATACAGAAGAGGCATAATAAGGACAATAATCTACTCAATGAGCAAATACAGTTTCCTTAGTGGTGGTCCCCACAGCACAGGCACTGCTTTTTTTCAATATTCCCAAGGGGGCAGGTCAGCACGAAGTGGATGAAGTGCAGCTCTCTGCCTGTTTCCACCAGTCCACGCACACATGCCCGCACACACACACACACACACACACACACACAAACCATGTCACGGGTTGGTGAAGACAGCCAGAGACCAAGCAACATCCATTCAGCCAAACCATGACTGGTTCATATCTGATGATGTAGAAACCCTTTATCTGAGCCATGCATACAGAGTTCAGCCAAACCCTCAATGATTTTCAGCCACAAATTGTAAAAAAACCCAGAATTTATTTCTCTTAGTCTAAAACTTGAAAAGATAGGAAAAAATTAGCATGAGATCAGAAGACAGAAATGAAATGAGTTTTGAAAATAAGATTTGGGACAGGTTAATCTTTAAACCAAACTGTTTCCAGATGGGCAGAACCTCCATGTACATTTAACGTAGCAGCTGGTGGGAAAACCACATCACGCAATGCTAAGAAAGGAAGGGAGGTGACAGGGAAGAACAAAGATGCACTCGTGGGTATAGAAGATGGTGCAGATATTTCATTGGTTCTTAGGCTTTTAGTGAGTCTCATATTTCTGTAGCAGCCAGCTTCAAGGCATATATAACTTTTGCCATTAAAAGTGTCTTCTGCAGATTGAAAGAAATAGGTGTGTTTTCTGTACAGACTAAGAAACAAGAGCTAAAAATAGCCCATAGAGTCAAATAATCCTGAATATTCAATAATTAAATGACACTTAGTACTCGCACAATACATTGATTCCCAGAGCAGAACATGAACAGTAATTAATAGTGATCATAACAACCAAAAGAGTGTACAAACATCATCCCTGTTTTATAAGAGAAGGGGGGGGCGAGAGGAGGGGACAATAAGTCTAAGGCTACTGAGGAGTTATTAGGAGAGGCAAGATGAGAAAGTGGGTATCTGTGGACCTCATTCTCCACAGGTTCGCAAAATGGGTTTTTCTTCACACCACTGAAAGGCAAGGACAGACCATCACTGGTGGAGAAAGGGGGAGCATTACACACACTGCTGGTAGCTTTAAACAGTTGCAGGAGTGGTAGGCAATGACACATGGGGTTCTTTGTATCCCAGTCCCAGGAACAGGTAATAATGTCCCCATACATCACCCTTCTGCAAAGGAAGTATGGTTCAGTTACCAGAACCTCAGGGTAGAGCTGGAATCAATTAACTCTACATTAAAACTGGAAAAAAAAATATCCATGTTAAACATTAATACTGGGAAATAATTTAACTATTACACAACAGCAGAACACAGTACAGAAGGACTTTATACACATGGGCAAATTTATGCACATAAAGTAAAATCCATGCCCCACTGAAGTCAGTAGCATCAAGATTTTACCTGCTTGGCTTGAATGAATTTATTAATTTGTCCATGGGTTCTTGGTCTGAAGACTGTAGAGGATACCATATAGTTCACCACTCTCATTATTAAACAGCAGGGACAAGGAAAAGGATGGACTTCCATTTCCTAGGCTAGGTTAGTAATAATAAAATATTTCCATCACCCTGCAAAGAGGGTTCACTAGCCATCCCTGCTAATCCATATGTTTCTTCTTCAACACCATTCTCAGAACTGTTACAGAAAAATTTATGCTCTGCCAGAATCGCTTATCTACAAGTAAAAAATCGTTATACAAGCAGACAACACAGCAGCTAGATGAGCTGTGAGCTCCTCTTCTTCATACGCACTCCCAGTATTTTGTTTTCAGGGCACCTCTGGCAGATTTCTGCTCTCACGTGAACATGCTGGTGGCTCCAGCTACCAAAGCTGAGAACTGTGCAGGCAGAACCCAGCCATAATTGGGCTTTCTAATTTTACAGCTGCACTACATTACCACTAGGCGAATTCTGCAGGGCACTGAAATTGATCTCAGCAGTAAAACTGCACCCACGGATGCTGCCTGTATGACCCTGTTTAAATTGGAGCACTGCAGAAAAGACAAACTATTGTGATTGCTTTTATTCCAGTCTCTCCAACAGATATTTTCCAGCCTGGTGTGTTGACAGGAGGGAGAAGAAGAATAATCCTTGACTGTCTTAGCTGTGTCAGCAGAACCCTCTGGTGCAGATCCAGCTATACTGGCAAGAGTTCATCTTTGCTGGGATAATTTGGCTTGCTCGTAAAATACAGCTTTGCTTTCTTTAGGAGCACAAAGAGCAGAAATGGTGACCCAGCTACACACCCAAGAGTGAACCATTCTCTTCAGATCAGTGTACCTATATTGCTATATAAGTAAAGTCCTTCTAGGACCAGCACAGCTTACGACTGCCACGCATGAGCTTTGAGAAACTTGACCGACTGCTTTAATATGTGACCAGCTCCAGCTGTCGCTCAGTCCCAGTTGCAGAGGTGTCACCCCTTTAGCAATGTGAAGAGAAGGAAATGTCAGCTGTTCCTTGATTGCTCCAAATTATGGTCCACAGCATTAGTTGAAGGCCTTAATGTGCAGGATTGTGAATGGGAGCAGATGAATCTGGGTGCACGTCCCCTTCTGCTGACTCTTACCAAGGTCATAATTCTGAACAGAAGGACAGAGTGGGCAGCTGGAGGCAACAACTTCTCAAACTGCTACAGCAAGGGTTACTGTCTGGCAAAGCTGTTTGTATGAAATGGTATAAACTTAATTGAGAAATAACAATTTTAATAAGGTGTCAGCTGCTAAAGCCCCAAGAAATAAAGGGAATATGTGGGAAATTTCCTTTGCATGCCAGCATTGCCCATTTTCTCTGCCTGAAACCAGGATCGAACCCTGGTGATTTCCCTCGCGACTCGGTCTCTAGCAAGAGAGGGGTGATGCTTTTCAAGATTTCATGTGCTTGCTGGTAAGGAAGTCTGCAGACTGGGACCTTTCTGGTTTCCCTGTGTGGGGACAGGGTACAGTACACCCCTGGAACCAGTCCTGGTGGACACCTAAACACACAAAAAACCTCCCTGCTTACCCTGACCCCTCTCTGGCTAGAAGGTGAGGGTGATGGAGCCAGAAGCAGAAGAAGCAAGAGGAAAACAGCTCCTGTTAGCTTCCAAGAAGAAGCACTCAGTGTCTTCTCCCAAAACACTTGGTGACCACTTGTGTTATTACTGATATATCGCAAGGAACAGAACCTCCTGCAGCTTCCCAGATGCCACTTCAGATTCCCTCTTCCTCGCTTTCCTGATGAGTCCCTTGAAGTTTGGGAGCTAAGCCCCATTAATGATTGCACAGGTGTCCTGCGTCAAGAGGAGAGACGGGGGTGCTTCAGGCTCCTTCCCTGGCTCCCCTCCATGCTGAGGCTGGCATACTCTCATATCACACAAAACCAGATCTTCTTAGGCTGAGGAAAGCATGGAACCAAAGCTGCTCATGCTCAAGGCACATTTTCCACCCCCTAGTCTTATTACATGGTGAGATGGCAGGGAGAAGCAGATGAAAAAGACGACACGCTACTGCCACTGCCTTTTCTTTAAAAAGCTGCTGATCCTCCTCAGAAAAGCAGTACCTCTGGTGGAATGAGTCATCCAGCATTTCCTACTAATTTCTTAAATTATCAATGGAGAGAGAGAGATGCTCAATCAAAGATGCTGAATTTGTATCTGGAAGTTTCCAGGGACACCTCTTTCCTTCCCTTAACGGTATGGAGAATTTGCTTTAGGAAGGCTTGAATAAACATTTCTCCACCATGGGCTAGAGGCCTAAAAAGCAGGCTCATGCTGACCTAATTAGATGCCTTTAGGTGCTTGTTTGTGCTTGGACAGCACTAACTCAGGAGACACACCACAGGAGTACATGTATGGTGCTCCAGCCACTGCCTGGACCTCAGCTCATGGGACAAGACCTGAGCCAGACTCAAGTAAAACTCCTGAAATCCATGTAGCAAAGATGATGGATCCTTGCTGTTAGAAGACCAACTCTCGGTCTCCAAGCTCTGCCTCTACTGCTTTTCCTCACTGGCTGAAGGGAACCCAGCCTGAGTCGGCAGTGCTGGGTCTGCTGTGGCATTTATCAGGCCGGAGTGCTGCAGCATACTCCCTTCCCTCACCCTGCTGCTTTTCTCCCTCCTCTTTTACCACTATTTTCCTGCTCACTTTTCTCTCTTGCTCCCACTCAGCAAGCTGCTTTTCTTCCAAGGATGGCTTTGCCCTCCAGGTCAGAGCTGCCGCTAGTAACTGCTTTAATTCTTATTAGTGTTTGAGGAGTTCCCTCCCTGCCTCCTAGGTCTGGCTGGCTGTAATGACATATCTATAAAATATCTGCACCTCCAGCCTAATGACACAAACTAGATTACAAGGCTATTGAACTAAGAGGGTATCTTAGCAACAAATATTTATTTTAATAACAGTATTCCCAGCCATGTTAAACAAGCACCTACTGCAATAGTCAGAATGTCCTACAGCATTTTATTTTGTCCCACAACCCATTTTCCATTGGCTCATCCTCACTTAGAAGAGTTACTAAAGTCAATGCCATTGTCCCAGAGAGGTTGTCTTCAGTGTCCTCCCAGCTTTTTAGAACAGTATCAGAAAAGCAGCACACCACTGCACTCTGGCTAGCCGCCACACAGACTTGCTGTGGGGGCTTTCTTCGCACCACCTGCTAGAAATTTCTGGTTGTTGCTTATGGTGATCTGCTCAGAGGAGTGATGTTGAACCGTTTTCTTGCATTGGTCTGTTTACTGCATATCCAAAGACTGCACCACACCAGCTACTTCCCCGGCAATGACAGCCAGGCTGATGCCTGCTCTCTTCAGAGTCAATCCTCGACTGACATCCTCTCCCTGAAGTTGTCAGGAAGCAACACGTGACATCTCAGCCAACTTCCCTGCTACCTCTTGTTCATGCCGCTCACCCAACTCACCACGAGGTTCACCATCCACTTCCTCTGGCCCTTATTAGAATTCTATGAAGGATTTTTCTTTAAAAGAAAATTTCCTCTTGAAAATTAGATATAGTGGAAACATTCACACATCAGGAATAATTGCTAACATAACCACCTAGCTTTGCTGTTTTATTGTCATTGTACATTTTGCAATTACCTTTTTCCCTCCCCTAGTAGCTAAACCGGGAGACTGCCTGTGACATCAAACTGTAATTTGTATGGTCACCATTATAAATTTGTGAAAGCAAGTAATAGTTTGTCTTATGGAATAAAATAACACAGCGTGAAATTACAGTAGCTTATCATCATATTCCTTGGGCAGCACATTGTTGCTCTCTGATGGGTTGAAAGCTCTTTCTTTTGATAAAGCCTGCTAGTATCTGCCTTTGAACTCTCCTAGTGAGATATTTGAGTGAGAGAAATATCCAGAGACTTTTTTCTCAGCATATCTCTACGCAGGATAAACTCAGCCCTTCTCATCCCCAGCACTCATTGGGGTTCAGCTTTCTTTCAGGAAGGGAATAGTACAGTCATCAGAAATCGCAGCCTCTCCTAGCTCGTATTTTCCTGGGGGTTTTTGAGCAGTACATTCTCCATCCCTCCCTGTTTTTCCCCACATTGCCTCACGGTAATTTGTGTGTCACCAGTAGTGAATCAAGTGGCACCTGGGCAGCTCAGCTCCTGGGGCTTGGCATGGGCCAGCCTGGGTCAGCAGGCACTTGCCCGGCTCCTGGGCACGGGCCAGCCCGGGCCAGCGGGCACTCGCCTGGCTCGCAGGCACGGCCACTGGCTCCTCACCGAATCGCTCTTCTGCCAGGGTGACTTCAGGCAAATTATTTTCTCTCTTCCTCCTGCTACCCTCCTTCCCCAGTTACAAATGAGTGTTTGTGTACAGCTCAGGGAAAAACACCTTTCACAGTTCCATAAAAATAAATGTCAGCCTGCGAGTGAGTTAGTCAGGAAGTTCTGATGAGGTCGAAAGCTGTTCAGAAGCTACCATCATGCATTATTTAGTGATCCTGTCTGTGTTAAGTGGCTAGATCTGCTATCACAGAATCACAGAATCGCAGAATCACAGAATGTTAGGGGTTGGAAGGGACCTCTAGAGATCATGTCTACAGCAGGTTGCTATCCTACACACTGGGTGCATGGGGAAGGGGGATCAGTAATGACACCCATCACCCTGAAACAGCCACAAGACTGTAAGAAATGTTATGTGAAGAGTTATTGTTTGTACCTGGATTGCTGCACATAACTTAGGTTGCAAGAGAAATATTACTCACCTCTGTGGCTCTTGCTTGGTAAGGGTCTAAGTCCAAATCAAACACATGGTGTGACCTGTGCTCCTCCCCAGCCAAGTGAAAGGAGTGTTTTGGGTAGGGTGCTGGGTACTTTGGGTCTGAAAGCAAACAACTCTTCCTCTGACTCACTCAGCACAACTTCATTAGTGACAAGGACTGCAAGTGGAAGTGACAGCCTCATCATCTGATTTGATTGCTTATTGTGTTAATTTGGTATGGAAGCACTTTGAAGCTATTAATCTATTGATTCATTCTTGAGAGCATAATTTGATTACTGTATTTTTTTGCATTTTTATTAGTTTTGTAAATAAACTAAGGAGCATGCTTGCTTCAGTTTATGTTTCCTCTGTTATTCGTTTTGATAAACTCTATAAAAAAGGCCACTGAGCTGGTTTACTCCTTTAGACCACCCCAAGGGCGACCTGCCTACTACAGCAAAGGCAAGCCTAGCCATGTGGCTCTTCTTCTACACCACCTATATACAGCATATACAGCTGTACTCCGTGTCCAGCAGCACTACTCACTCCCCTATTCACAAAGCACAACTGGCTACTCCAAATGCATCGCAGTCCTTTTTTCTGATTTATGAGACACGTTTTTTGCAGTTGCATTAACCAGTCTTTGCCAGTGTCCCTCTAAGCCTGTAACAACCCCAAACACACAACAGTTTTTCTAGGTGGAGCTCTTCTTTCCATTCACCCAGAGTAAAGGCGCATACAGATGCACACATAAGTACATCCATATAAACTAGGGCAACCTGAATTCATAAAAGCAGGCAAGCTGTTGGTGGTTTTGTCTGTTTTTAGCACTGCTGCACAGCTGAAGTGGGGAAAATCGACGCAGGCTAGCCATTTAACTTCCTGCTCTCCAAACACAAAGCAGTTTTCACCGTTGCCAAGATGTTAATTTCCATTCTCTGATTCTACAAGAATCTGACACCAGTTGTAAGGCAACACCTCTTGGTATAAATTTGCTTTTTACGAGTCTCAAAAGAGGAGATGCCATGTAAGCTACAGTGTTGACTGCTACTTCATAAACTGACTTAAATTTAAGTTTCTTTATTTATAGCTAGAGCAGCAATGCATGTCAAAGCGCTGGTGAGATTGTATCCAGGAAATGAAAGATGAAAGATCTGACCTTTAAAAATGTGACCTCTTTTTCTAATGAAAGTATCAGCACGTCTTCTTCCTCCCTCCTATGAAGGCCAACCTTCACCCTTCAGGCTTTGCAGAGTTGTCACCTTCAGTTTCGCCCAGGAGAATGAAAATACTTCTCTCTGGAGACTATCGGTATTTTTTGATCATATACACTGACAGTGGGTGATCAGTTGGATAAGCAGTTAAGTATATAGTTGGAAATTACCTGAGAAAACAATGGAGAAAGGTCCCCTCGAGTATTTCTGCCCAAGCAGACAGATGAGCCTGCTCAGCCAGGCTTGCATCCCTTTCCTTTGTTTTTCAGCAAACATTTGAATTGCCACTGTTTGTTTGTTTGCAGGGATATTTGGAGAGGGACTGTAGTTCATCAGTACTTGTACACAGTCAAACACACGCTGCAGGAATGGGTACTGACTAGGTTTAACCCTCACTATGTAGGCAAGGGGTGCTTGGGAGAACGTGAGGAAGCACGAGGAGACCAGGGAACAAAGCAGCCGACACTTTTAGCCCAGCCCCACATGACTGATGTCTGGTGACAGTGAAGAAGAGGAGGAATCCTTGAGATGTGGTGAAGTCCTTGACCGGAGATGAGTTGTTTGTGGTCCAGCCCTGGAGCACCGAATGAGGCATCTGAGCAGGAGCTGGGCAAAAGGGTGCAGCTAAAGACAAACTCCTTACATGCACAGCCCTGCTCTAGCTCTGACCTTAAAGATAACTGAAATGGACTTGTTTGGGTGGAAGAGGGAGAAACTGATAACTACTTAGTACATGGTTCAAAATCTGACTGTTCACCGAATCAAATGGAGAGCTACCAGATCTGCTGTCCAAAGGTCAGTGGAAAGAGAATTGGGCACCTTGGCAAGATTTCTGCTGGAGCTGAATTCAAACTGCAAACTAATACATCATTCACCAACTCTTCAATCCTTATTACCCTCTTTACTATGTTGAATCAAGGTCCTCTGTCTTCCTGCAGTTCAGTTCAGTTTATCTGAAGAGCAACTCTCCAATTTAGGGACAGGCAATAAATTAATAAAAAGATCGGTATAAATCATCACTCGTGATTTGGAATAACTCTGAAAGCATTTGAGTCTGTAAAGCTTAGCTAATGTTTCTAATATAATGTTCTGCCATGAGATTTAATTTACCATGTACAAGCCATTTAGTAATCTAAGCACACATATAGAACCAACTTATGTCTATTAAACCAGTATGTCCAGATCCAAGGGGATGGATTTGTCCATCGCTAGATACTATACAGCAACACTGTACGGATGATTTTGTTTAGATAGCCTCAGCTCTAAACTCCATTTAATTACGTTTGCTGTTCACTTACTGTATTTGTTTTCCATTGAGCCATGTACATCATGAGGTCTCACATGAGTTTTCTATTTACAAACAACTAATTTACATTAAACAGTTTTCTTAGTCTGTTGCATCATTATCTGGACACAGTGCCACACCAAGGACTGGGCCTTTTTTCTGTGGATTTGGACTGGCTAATCATCACTCCGAGAGATTATGACTGATGTATAAGAAAGGACACCACTGAGGTCACAAAAATCATAGTAGGATGTAGCCAGAATTACCATATATTCCATTATTTTAGGTAAATTGTCCATGACATTCCCAACATACCTCCATGCACTGTCCTCTGTGTGTCTTAGAAATTATACTGCACTTCTCATAAGTTAATAGCAATTAGCAGTATGGTGGTTGGTAGCTACTTTAGGCAGTATTATCTCATAGGTGAGCTCTTAGTTTTCTTCTCAGCAGTCATCATAGTGGACTTGAATTACTGTGGTATCTCTCCTAGTGTCATGGTTTCAGCTGGTATAGAGCTGACTTTTTTACTAGTAGCTACAGTGCGATGTTTTGGATTTGGGATGAAAACAGTGTCAGTAAAACACTGTTGTTTTTGATTGTTGCTAAGCAGTCAAGGCCTTTCTGCTCCTCACACTGCCCCGCCAGCGAGTAGGCTGGGGGTGTACAAAATGCTGGGAGGACACACAGCCGGGACAGCTGATCCCAGCTGACCAAAGGGATGTTCCATACCATATGATGTCATGCTCAGTATATAAATCTGGGGGAAGAAGGAGGAAGGGGGGACAGAGTTACGGCATTTTGTCTTCCCAAGTAACCATTATGCGTGATGGAGCCCTGCTTTCCTGGAGATGGCTGAACACCTGCCTGCCGATGGGAAGCACTGGATGAATTCCTTGTTTTGTTTCGCTTGTGTGTGTGGCTTTTGCTTTACCTATTAAACTGACTTTATATCAACCTACGAGTTTTATCACCTTTACTCTTCTGATTCTCTCCCCCATCCCAATCGGGGAAGTGAGCAAGTGGCTGCATGGTCCTAGTCGCTGACTGGTGGTTAAACCATGACACCTGATCACAGGGATATTTGACTATAAAACTGGTTAAAACTGGCTTAAGCCCAAAGTAACTTGCCATAAAAATGTTCTTTCAGTCAAAAGCAATGGGAAAGCATCCACTGGTTAAAGAGAAGAATGTAAACGGAACGGAAAAGCAGAGGCAGGGTATTCAGCCAAGGCCTGACACCTTCTGTATCCGATCTGTGTTTTTCTTCGCCATCTTTCTCCAGATAGGAAAAAGTGATATGCTTTTTGCTGTATCACCTGCCTGTTACCCAGGGAGATAAAATTCTTCAATGAAAAAATGAAATGCAAGACTGTATGCTTTCAGAACTAAGCCTCATTATTTAAATTCAAACTCCTCTCATCTTCAGGAAAAATAGCACATCGTATTTTATCTACAGATTTATTCCTGTGTTTTGAATTAATATTAAACATGAACAACTATATTCCTGGAAGAAAAGAGTGAACACCAGTGTTGCAGAACCAACTCCTGGTTACGTACAGGTTCCAGAAGAGAACATCAGCATTTCCCTTCCTTGTTTTACTGTGCCTAACCAGAGGAAACTCCCAAATGCTCAGATAAGTCTGGCACTATATGGCCCTAAACTTGCCTTGTCATCTACCTTCCAGATTTAATCCCTCTCTGCCCTCCCTCTATGACACTTTAGAATAAAACAGAGCTAAATAACTTATTTTTAATAAGTGTTGATTACAAAATGCCCTGGTCCCATCCTGCTTAGATTGCATGAATAGCCTACTGCTAGGCTGTTCTGAACTTGACCCTCACTCTGTATCCAAATTCAATGATACAGCCATTCATCAGCTTGATTTTGGCAGTGTTATACATGCCCTCTGAAACATTATTTTTGGCAAGCTCTCAAAGCACGAGTGACTTTCAGCATACAAATCTCACTGACTTGCTGCACGGTCTCCTTCGTGATCCTTGATCAGCACGAGCTCAAGACCTCGGCTGACTAGCTTAAAACCAAAAATAGTGCGTTTGACAATGCAAGTCTGAATAACAATTAATATGCAACCACAGTGATAAATATCAGTATGTGCATCAGCTGCCCTGTGACTGCTTTTCTCAACCTCTAGTCAGCTGAGCAGGTCGGCAGGAAGAGGGGGCCCCAGAGGGACCTGCAGTTGGTCCCTAAGTGAAACAAATGCTGCTGAGAGTGGACTTTCCCACCAAGGACTGTCTGGAGATGGTAACTACAAAGAGCAGGACCCTGAACCAGTGCCTTTTTGATTAGAGAAGAAGTAGTAATGACTCTGCATATTTTTGTAAGCTTTGGAAAAATTTAGGAGCGTTTCTATTTTTCAGTGGCCGTTGGCCGAATGTTAGTTAGCCCTGGGTTACCAGTGGGGAAACGGCAGCACAGAACAGGGCAGGGGCTGTCCTGCCACTCAAATGTAGTACCTGAGGACTGTGGTTCCCAGGCTTTTAATAAGATCACTGCATAAAGAAAACTCTTTAAGTTTTCAAAGCCTCCAGAGAAAAGTACAAGGTGCCCTGGGATCCTTGTATGCAACGCATGAGTGTCCCTGCAGCAGTTCTTTGGAAAAGCAGCAGGAAGTATTCAATTGCTGCAGTGCTTTATATAATCCAGCAGCTAAATATCTATAGGCAAAGGCACCTAGCCCACCCGTAGCTGAAGAAGTGTTGTAAGGGATCCACTCAAGTCCACTAAGACTCAAGTCCGACCACCCTTCTTCAGAAACCCCTGCAGGAAAAAACCTGCAGGAAAAAAACTACAGGAGCTACTTGGACCCTGGCACCATCCTCCGCTGCCTCAGGGGGGAAACCTCAGGACCAGAAGTGATTCAGCAGAAGATGATGCAGCACAGAATTGATTTGCTTGGCAGCCACCTCATTGCAGGTCCACTAACGCTGTTGTACAACACCTTTCACTGATAATGAGTAAAGCCAAAGCCCTTGGCTCTCATGGAAGGGAGATACTAAACATGGTGCAGTTTAGCGTTGTTTTCTGAAGATAATACCCTGATTTAGCAAGTAGGAGTCAACCTTCGTGACAGCAAGCCACACCTCCGTTCCTTCAGTTACGCTAACCAGAGTCTTCCTATCTCTCATGGTCTGGGAGCTGGATCCAGCCCTCTCCGGAGAAGGTCTTTGTGCCCCCTCAACGAAAGCAGAGACAAGCCCTCAGACTACCAGCCTGATTCTTCAGTCGGTTGTGCGTATTTCATGCCACTAAATAACTGTAGTGAAATTTGTCTTGTAAGCCATCACAAAAAGCCATTTTGTGATGATGAGGGATCAGGCTCTGTAAAACAGATCCAGAAATTAAACAAGTAAAACAGAGCAAACAGCTCTGGCCTATCAAGGTAATTCATATCCTGTTAACCAGAAAAAAAAAAAAACACCAAAAAAAAACCAAAAAAAACCCACCAGGCACAAGAGACATCTGGAAGTAAAAATTAACTAAAACCAGACTAATGACATAAACAAGAGAGAAATAGAGCATCCAGATCTGTGTAGCTGAGCCTGATGGATATCGCAAGCTAGATTGCTAGGGCTTTTTATTTTTAAAACAACGCAACAAATCAGGGAGGAAATTTTCCATTTAAAGCCATAACTACTCAATTCAGAGATTTGTGGGGGCATAAAAGACAGAAGCACAGAGGAAAAAATTGGCTACCAACAGCTCTAGATGCGAGTTGGGCCCAGAACTAATTGAGAAACAATAACCATTATTTGAGAATCATTTTTGTTGCCAAAATTCACAGCTAATATTATTTAAAATCTGCTGTATGACCCCCTGCAGATCTAATTGAATTAAAAAAACCCAAAACATACTCACGTATACACACATAAATAGTCATGAAAATCTATTTGAAAAAAATTAGCCTAGAATATGCATTTAAAAAATGCCAGTTAAGCAAGCAATTTTTCCCCCTGTTGCAATAATGTCTTGCACTGAGGACATTTGCTCCTGGTAGTGGAGGAATTTCTGTTTGGTGCATTTCCTTTAAATGTGTAAGAAAGGCTGCACATGCTTCTAGCTGAAGAAAATCTGGCCACAGTTTTCACCTCATCGCTGACCTTGAAACCACTTTACTATTCTCTTGCATATCTAGCTATGGAATCTTCATCCAAACTGCAGTGGGCTCTGCCATCTGTTTGATTCCCCTGCAGATCTCGGCAGAGCAGTTTTATGATCTGCCTTTATATCTATAATACAGATTATTTTTATAAAGGTGACAAATGCTACTGCTTAAAAAAATGGGGGGAGGGGTGTTGGTTTGTTTTTTATTTTCAATGCTGGCAAAAATATCTTTATGGAGCTTTTATTTACTCATATTACCCGCAAAACCCACCAAAGCAAACATTTGCTAAAATAATGGTAAGCTAAGCAAAGCAGAAATCATCAGGTTTTGGATTATATACTGTTATATCTTATGTACCAACAGTACTGCTTGCCAAATTCAGAGCCCACAACATTTCTAAGCACAAAAGTAATTTTCAAATCCCAGACTAGGTTTGCAGTGCTGACAGATTAAAATGCTCTCTTTCGTTACTTAGAAGTTGACCCAATTTGACAGAAAAATCTTCGGGAGAAAGTAAACGTAGAACCTTTGCGTTTTATTTGATACTACTTTACCAACTACAGCAATGCTCTGGATGTCAGCAGTGTTATCCAGGTGCTAAAAAACCAAATCCTGCATCAAAACGTGCCCCTGAAGGATGTACCTGGTTCTCTCATTCCTGCATGGAAATGGTGAAGTTCTTTCCCTATGGTACCATCTCCATGGTGCACCCACTGTGCATCTCTTTTGTCCTGCTCCTGTACAGGAATAATACCCTGTCAGTAATTCATAAGTATTATAGAGGCCCTTGCTGTGCTTCTGAAGTCACCAGAACCCAGTAAAAAACCACAGTATATAATTTAGTTTGGCTTCATGTGACTAGTGCAGTCCGCATGGCTCCTTCACTTATGTACGTTGTGCAACTGCCACGTGACAACCTCCCCAAAGGTGGCCTGTGAGATGAAAGATCCTGCGCATGTCTGCAGGCTGGGCTGGGACTCAGAGATTACTGTAAAATGCAAACTGGAAGGAAAACAAGCAAATTGCTTCCCTGAAATGGAAAAAGAGAAGAGACAAAGAGACTGACTTCATTTTCTAAAGCCTGTAGGTTCTCAAGGCACCAAAGTGATGAAGAAGGGACTTGCCGAGTTCTTCTTCCCCATGGGGGACATGGGGACATGACATGAGTGTCACTGAGATTCCTGCAGTGAATCCCATGGACTGACAGCACACTTTGCATCACTCATCCATGAAACCAGAACGATGGCAGGAAGATGTGGGATGTCGTGGTGCTGATCGGCCCCTCTTGCGCACCAGGTCAGAAGCTCCAGGAGAAGCTGGACAGTGTAGGGAGGTCTTCAGAGATTGTTTCCACAGTGTGTTGTAGTGCCAGTGTCTATGCAGCCCCATTTTTATGCGTCCTTTTGCCATGTGAGATTGAGCACTGAATATAAATCACTTTTACATCATTAAAAATTCTTTCAAATGAGTCAATAAACCCTTTAGCTCACTTTCTAATACAGGTATATTTCTGTTGGCTGCCAGGAAAAAAAAAGAAACATTAACAAATATATACAATTCATGACAAACGTGGAAAAGAACCATGCATTTCAAAAGCAATCAACCATTACAAAACATTATCAGCTATACATGTCAAAAAAGGAAAGCCCTAACTGGTTCCCATGTTAATTAAAAATATGCGTATCCATGGTCTAAGTCTGGTTCCTGCAGACCCAGTGTGACGGGCCAGTGATGCAGGCAACCTTTGTGCCTTACACGTCAGTGACAGTGGCAGCAGGGCTTTGCCTGCCACACTCTGCGCTGGGGACAATGGCACGCGTACAGGACCTGGTCTCTTTGCCCCGGTGCTTGGTGCTGATGTTGTTACTGGTTTCACCCGCACCGTGGGCTGAGCAGGCAGCTAACACAGCAAGGGCCTAGGAGAGACCATAAGGCAGGGGTGATGGTGGCCAAAAGCCACGAGAGAGAGGGGAAGATGCCTACGAGCAGTAGCCATCTCGGGGGCAGGGTATCAGAAAGTGAAGTGGAAGAGGCACTTCCTTGGAGCTGCAGGGAGAGGAAGTAGCCGTGCGTTATCCACCAGTGCCCCATACGGAGGAATGGTGGAGCATGAAGCAAGATGTCCTGGTGTCTTTCCTGTGCACCTCCTTGCTCTTCTGCTCTCAACTCCCTTTGCTTTGAGCTCGTCCTTTCGCTCCTGCTGCTCGAGCATATGGTGCTTTGTTTCCATTGCCAGGGAAACTTTGGGAACAGGCTGCGTATGCTTCTTGCATTCCTTGACCTGAGCCCATCTACAGTGGGTGGCCAGCTTGGAGCACAGGCACGGGCACGGGCTCGGCGGCTGCAGTATAGCTCAGGCAGAGAGCGTGGGTAGAGCGCCCAGCTTCAAAGCACCTCCTGAGAGGAGGGCAACCATGGCCACCGAGGCTTCTCGCAGCACTTTCTCAAACACCTCTTTGATTCAAGGCATGACACCTGCACCCATTGCCTCAGCTGGCCCTAAGTCCAAGTGGTCAAGACCCTTGGAAGCGCAGGAGGGTATGCCTGTGCCAGGCAATGCTTGTTGTGGCTCGTAAGACTGACGCGGAATGTGGCCCCGACTGCTTGCTGCTCCTCTGTTTAGAGGAACAGAGGTCCTCACACAATGCCCGAGGAGATTGTCATATGGTTGCTCACTGGAGGATGCTCACTGGAGGAACCTGAGAAGTGTAAGCAAAGGAAAAAGTGCTGAGATTGCTCTTCCAGAAGGAAGGGATGCGGGCGCAAAGCAAAAAATCCTCCGCAAGGGAAGAAGAGTTGCTCTTGTTCACCTCTCTCAACTCATCCAAGAAACCCGCAGTGTCTGAGTGTGCAGTTCACATCCGCTCCATTCCCCCGCATCACGGGGAAGGAGCCTGCTCCAGAAACAACAGCTGGGCCTCTAAGCTGGAGCTAGATCTTTTGCATGCTCACGTAACAGATACTTGTAGGCAACATGCAACAGGCTGCCCTTAAAAATCAAGACCTCTGCCTAGACTGGCACTGAGGTGGGCACAGGACATGCTCTAAGTATCAGTCCTGTTTCTTTGGTTGTTTTAAGGTTTGTTGTCATTATAACTTTAGCTGTAATGAATTGTTTTTTAAATGTTATTGCTTTATACAGCTTAATTCTGTTCACCAAAACACACTGATTATTAAATTGTAAATTTTTTCCCTTTTTATCACTAGTATGCTGTTGCAAAATAAATGGCTACTTTAAAAATCAATCTTCTTTTTCTCTGAAGGCATGAAGAGAAGCCATTGTTTCGAGGATGAGAAGGAAACACAGGCACCATGTCAAGAGAAAACACATTGTCTCAAAATGCATGCAGTGTACCTCAAAGTTCCTTCCACTGTGTGCGTGGTACCATTTTGCCACCTTGAGCATGGCTATTTATCGAAGAGCTCTTGGCCTGACCGTGGCCTCTGTGACTCTCTTCACACTGTCCCTTGTCCTCCTCAGTACCATTTAAAGCAGAGATTCCTCTGGGTCTCCCAAGGTATCTTCTTTCATCGTCCCACTGGGAATCACGTCCTGCCATTTGTACCCTGAAGTTAATGACAGAATTCGCAGGTCCCTGACGTGACCCTGTGGTGCTTCACCTTATCCTAGGCTGTTGTGTCCCACTAAACTTTCACCCATTGCAGTGAAAGTTCCACATCCTGGCCGCCCTCAGCAGAATCCATGTTGTCCACAGTCCATCAGGTGTCTCACACCTGAGGCTTCCCAATCCTATCCATGAGTGGAGAATATGCAGGAGTCCCTGAAAATACTGCACAATAAGTAGACAGTTACACACCAGTCAGGAGCCTGTGTCTGTCATGTAAGCGGAAAGCTGCACCTGTGTAACAGAAAAGCTGGAATTTGCTTTCTTGCCCCTACTTCTTGTGTGAAAGCTTCCAAACCTGCGATGACAAGAGGCGACTTCTGCCAGTGCTGGGGAGTAGGCCAGGATCCCAATTCTGCCTGCACTTTTTTCAGGGCAGACTTGGGAGAAATCTATTGAAAACAAATCATGGCACAGTCCAGAAAGGAAAATGGAAACGGTATCGAACGCTGCAGTGGCCAAATGTTAAGATGCAGCTCCACCAGGCTTCTTGACAGAAGCTAAATAACAGAAAATCATGGACAAGGGGTGGCCTTACAGATGCTTCTTAACCCCTCACATTGATCTTTCCAGAAGAAGAAATGATCTAATCCCTCCCAAGGTAATTGTAAATTAACTACTGACCTTAAGAAAATGTCCAGGTATTCCAGGGACACCAGGACAGAATGTGGTGCTGATATTCAGAACTACAAAGAAAGAAAACAATTTTTAAAAGAGAAAGCATAGAGTGTGACAAACCAATCTGAGTGACTTGGCAAATGTACAGGGTTAATTGTCACTTTATTGCTGAAGGTGATGATTATAAAATTGTATGGCTCCATTTTTCTTACTGTGTGTCAAAACTTGTATCATCTGGAGATGTAACAAAACTTTTCCTGAAATAATACAGATATGCTCTTTGTGTATTTTTCTGCTTTCTGACCTCTCATCTTTCCAAGTCCTCTGCCCTGCCTACAAAACAGCTAGAAATTTCCCTTTTAAATCAAGGTATTTGCTGAGAAATAGGAAAAGTTATGAAAAGCATATTTGTATCAAGATCACTCATAAAAGCCAGACATTACACGCCTGCTATGAAGGGAAACAGGATAAAGGACATCCCTCCACCTCACATTCCCTCCACACAGTTGGTTGGCTTTTGGGACAAAGCTGCAGAAGCTTCAGAAGTAAAGCTGCAAAGAATCAAGAACTTCATTGTCCCTACAGCAAGGAACAATCCAGGGGCAAAGGAACATCACAGCAGGGCAGAGATCTTTCTTTATCATCTAATAATTATTATAAAACAGCTCTAAAACAAACATGGCAAGTGGCTATATCTAGTGGCCATCTGGCTTCTGTGAGGACTGAGTGCAATCTTTATCTCAGTTTTGTTAATCTCTGTACCAGTTTTGACCTTGTAACTTGGTTAGTTTGTGTTGCTAGAGGTATAAAGTTCACTCCTTCTACCACTTTTCTCTCCCAAAACTACTTCTTTTGACTCTTATTCCCTTGAAATCTTTTTGGCCTAACATAAGCCAAAAGCCTTAATTTACTGAGCATAATTCATAAAGCATGATGTGCATTCATAGAATCATCATAGAATGAATAGTTTAGGTTGGAAGGGACCTTAAAGACCACCTAGTTCCAACCCCCCTGCCATGGGCAAGGACAGCTCCTGCTGGACCAGATTGCTCAAAGCCCCATCCAACCTGGAGCACTTCTAGGGATGGGGCCTCCACAACTTCCCTGGGCAACCTGTTCCAGTGTCTCTCTACCCTCACAGTAAATAATTTCTTCCTAATACCTAATCCAAATTTACCCTCTTCCAGTTTGAAACCATTACCCCCCATCCTGTCACCACCTGCCCTGGTAAAAAGTCCCTCCCTATCTTTCCTGCAGGCCCCTTTCAGATACTGGGAGGCTGCTGTAAGGTCTCCCTGGAGCCTTCTCTTCTCCAGGCTGAACAACCCCAACTCTCTCAGCCTGTCCTCATAGCAGAGGTGCTTCAGCCCCCTGATCATCTCTGTGGCCCTCCTCTGGACCCGCTCCAACACCCCCATGTCCTTCTTATGTTGGGGGGTGCAGAGGTGGACACAGTATTCCAGGTGAGGTCCCATGAGAGTAGAGGGGCAGAATCACCTCCCTTCACCTGATGCCCATGCTTTTTTGATGCAGGCCAGGATACAGTTGGCTTTCTGGGCTGCAAGGGCACATTGCTGGTTCATGTTCAACTTCTCATCTACCAACACCCCCAAGTCCTTCTCCTCAGGGGCTGGACTCAATCCATACTCAGCCCGGCCTGTATTTGTACTTGGTATTGCCTGGATGCACGCGCAGGACCTTGTTGAACTTCATGAGGTTTGCACGGGCCCACCTCTCAAGCTTGGCCAGGTCCCTCTGGATGGCATCCTCTTCCTCGAGCATGTCGACTGCACCATGCAGCTTGGTGCCATTGGCAAACTTGCTCAGGGTGCACTCAGTCCCACTCTCCATGCTGCTGACAAAGATGTTAAACAGTGCTGGTCCCAGTACTGGNAGGGCACATTGCTGGTTCATGTTCAACTTCTCATCTACCAACACCCCCAAGTCCTTCTCCTCAGGGGCTGGACTCAATCCATACTCAGCCCGGCCTGTATTTGTACTTGGTATTGCCTGGATGCACGCGCAGGACCTTGTTGAACTTCATGAGGTTTGCACGGGCCCACCTCTCAAGCTTGGCCAGGTCCCTCTGGATGGCATCCTCTTCCTCGAGCATGTCGACTGCACCATGCAGCTTGGTGCCATTGGCAAACTTGCTCAGGGTGCACTCAGTCCCACTCTCCATGCTGCTGACAAAGATGTTAAACAGTGCTGGTCCCAGTACTGGCCCCTGAGGAATGCCACTTGTCACTGGCCTCCACTTGGACGTCGAGCCATTGACTCCAACTCTTTCACTGTGACCATCCAGCCAATTCCTTATTCACCAAGTGGTCCAGCCATCAGATCCATGTCCCTCTAATTTAGAGACAAGAATGTCATGCGGGACAGTGTGAAATGCTTTGCATATTCCTATAAAGCATCCAAAGACTTTCTTAAAATATCTAAGAAAGTTTCTTAGTATCACTGCTTCTGCATCTGTAAACATATACTGCTTGCTCATCAGTTTTATGTTCTCAATACTGCAGAGCCATCCCACAAGCCCTTTTTCCTGAATGGGTGCTGAATACGTGTTTCATCCTAACTCGCACTTGCTGCTAAATTACTGAAGCTGATGTCTGTATTTGCTCCCTTTTATCTGTGCTGCAGGAGGCTGGATCTTCTTCATCTGTTTTTGTAAATGGGCATACCTCGATTGATTTTGTCAACACTACACTTGCCTATTTACACAGCCTCTTCTGACAAATCATTCTCCAAGATTGGCTGTGTACCCGCCCCGGGGACATATAGAGCCTGAGGCTACCTTAAAAGACATCTTTTGGGGCTTGGTCCTGACAGCTGGGTCCCAGTTGATGCACCTGCCAAAAATGTGCAGTTACCAGCCATGTAAATCACTGGCTTCCATGCAAGAGCTCTGCTTTCTTAGAGCCAAATTGCGATGTGGAGGTGTTGGTGGGACCTGTATGGAGCTGCCTGAACTCACCCGAGACATGTGAGTGCAGCAAAGCTATCAGACACTTATTTTTCCCTCTGCTATCTGCATTTTGCCAAAAAGATTGTCTTTACTCTGCAATGGACTGAGGCAGGCTGTAGGAACCGCCACCTGAGGACAGCTGCTGGCAGGCAACATGGGCAGAGAAGGAATGAGAGAAAGAGAAAAAAACCCCAAATGCCTAATCTCCAGGGAGGCTGAAGTGAGTGTGGATGGTAAGCTTGAAAACCCAGTAAAGGACAGCAAAGGTTGCAGTCTTTAACTTCAACAGCACCACAGGGAATCTGGGGAAGGCCAGAGTGGCCATGGAGAGAAGAAAGCACCACGTTTTGTTACACGTGGTATAACTGCAGAAGGTTGCGAAGACTTACTGCACTTGATACAACGGCTGTTTACATCTTTCCACTGCTTTCCCTGGAAAGTTTCTATTTAACCACCAAATAACTAATGTCAGCTTCAGGTAAGGATGGAAGTCTCCATTTTCACTTTCTGCAATGTGATGCTCTCCTGTTGTGGGATGAAGGAGCTCCTTCTAGATCAATGTGCTGCAGGTAGACTTGTTAAGAAAGAGGAAGTTCCATCTGAACATAAGGAGGAACTTCTTTCCTTTGAGGGTGGCAGAGCACTGGAACAGGCTGCCCAGAGAGGTGGTGGAGTCTCCAACTCTGCAGACATTCCAAACCCGCCTGGACGCCATCCTATGCAACCTGCCTGTAGGTGAACTTGCTCTGGCAGGGGGGTTGGACTAGATGACCTCCAAAGGTCCCTTCGAACCCCTAACATTCTATGATTCTATGATATTCCCTGTGAATCATGAAGAAAAGGGAGCTCATGACACTGATTGCCAGAAGAATCCCTGCAAACTGCTAGTGTTTTAAAGAAATATTTTTCAAATGACACAGCTAGGGAAAAATGGCCTGTTTTGAATAACTAAAGAATGTTCTCTCTGCAGGGAGATGTGAAGAGCAATCATGTTCCCAACTTTGCAAACATGGATTACAGAACTGAAAATGTATTTTGCTTTAGAAAGGCTTGCTTTAATTTTGTTCAAGAAATACTTGAAAATCTGCACTCCCAAATATGCAAAAATATGATAAAATAGTTTTAAAAGTTAAATGTGTTTTCAATGCAAGCATGAAGGCTAGCTATTGTTTGATAATTCCATTTAAGCCTAAAATGATTGGTGGCTTGATGCTCTTGTCATATTTTAATGGTATTTGCTGTAACTAGGCAGATTTATGTCCAGCTCCATTCAGACATTGTCATTTTTAATCCAAAATTTGCATCCACGTCCAATAAAGTATATGCTGCTTGACTGTATGTCAAAATGCAACTCGGCGATCCTCCAGAGACACTATCAGTTCAGGTGGAGATAAAATGGATTATCTGGTTCTGAGTTCTCACCATCCTTGTGAGAAGACCCATTGGCTGATGTCTCTTGCAAGAGCAGCTTGACCTTCCCCTAAGCCCCACTACTGTAACTCTGCCCCTGGAAGTGCAAAACAAAAGATGACACAACTGATATTCCCAGGAAGCTGGAGACAACGGCACCCTCTTCAGAATACCAGTCATTTAGTCTGCACCATTCCCTGCCAAGCAGTGGAAGCCAATGTTCTAGCGGTGAACATTTCTCTGGGTGCCTAAGGTTAAGCTGAGACACCTTAAGTATCTCAAGTTAGGCACTACAAAATGGAGTGTCCTAAAATCACACTCTATTGGCAAAAAAATGTGAGCCGTCGCCTTTGTCGAAATCAGCATCTACCAAGATAGCCATATGTGCTTTCTGTTGGCTGTATCTTTCAATTCCGGTTGACATTATATTTTGTTTCATCATTTCTTAAAACCACCTGAAGTGGAAGGGGGGGTACAACCATAGCTACTGGAATAAAAGGCTACTGTCCCTTGGCCTGTGGCAGCAGCATTTATCTTTTCTACAGCCTGTGTGTGAGGGGCAGGAAGGTAAGTTTCTCCTGTTCTTTCTTAGCTATTTGCTGTCAAAAATTTTACTATAACTTTTGTACGGTGAATATTTATAACTGTTGTTAGTGTCAATATAATTTTTTGCAGTTACTGCACCTATTTACATTTTAATGGCCAAGTCAATAAAGATTTATGCACTTGTCATCTGAATTTTCCACAAAAGCGGTGAATGCTTCAAAAAACAGTATCTCCTGCAGAATACTCCCCCTTCAAGCATCCTTTAAATGCCTTCGTTGCTTTGAGAAACAGTAGGCTATCCATTAAAATAACCAACTCTTAAAGTCGTAAGTCAAACCCAGCAAAATCTAGTGGCAGTCTTTATGGCAAAACTTCCGCGTATTACAAAAGGTGGAGGACCATTTTTTTTCTCTGTTTTTGAACACTGTCTTTTGAATGGCGAAGTCTGGCTTATCACTTTGATACGCCTCAGCTGCACAAACTACATCGCTTTTGTAGCTTGAGGAGATATTCTGCCTAGCGTTGCCCGTGTTGTGATTTTAATGCAGTAAAAGGTATAGTTCAGAGCACCGCTTTGGGGGGGGGCATGCTGCCACCCCAGCGTTCACTCCCACGCAGGCATACCCTTCTCTAAAAACATGGAAGGAAAATCTGAAAGCGCTCCCTCCACACCTGCCCCGCGGGCTTCGCGCAGCAGTTCAGGCTGCTAAGGAACATGCGCGCGCTCATTCTGGCCATGCTTTTCTTGGGGGCAGCCACACCACCAGCCTCTTTTCTCCTCACCCGGGGGAGGCTGGCAAGACCCACGCCGCCGCTCTGCTGCCGGAGCTCCGCAGAATCAGCTCCCTTTCCATTCCTAGACTAATACGGTTATTTCTCTGTTGTCCACCGGCTGCTGGATTTTGCGGTGGGCTGGTAGCTGCAGTGACAATAACGAGCAGCAGGCTCTCTCCGCAGCTCCCTTCTCTCTCCAGGGCCACTGGAGGCCCATCCTGGCCCGGCAGAGACGAGCCACGTCCGTTTCCAGCTGGAGCTCAGGGTCTGAAAGACATGCAGAAACACAAGGTTTCTGATCTGTTTAGGCTGGGGTTCAGCATCCAGATTAGTTTTAGGATGGAGTTCAGATGCGAGGCTGAGGTGAAGCCAAGGCTAGGGTCCTGCAGCATCCCACCTTCATGGCCTGCTCTTGTAAGATAACATCCATAAATCCTTCTGCCTCAACCCAATCCTGTGCACTAGCGGTGCCTAAGAGAGAGAGATGCTGAACTGGAGGAGCCCCGGCCCCTCAAACGGATCCGCTGCGAGCTCTTGCTCTCGGATACAGCCCGGATCCCGCACGTGGTTCAGCTGTGAGCAAAAGCACTGTGGAACCCACGGGACTTGCACTTGCTGCCATCTCCAGACCCGTGCAGCTCGAACGCATGCACAGATTTCCACCGCGACACCTGCAAAGCCATTTTCTCCCGTGCAGGCAATTCCCTGTCCGGCTCCGACTTTCCAGCCCCACCTCCCCAAGGCTACTCCCCCGAGCCAGCCATGTCGTGCCTCCTGCCAGCATCTCC